>SJYX01007497.1:107923-130826 GCA_006410675.1 Oreotragus oreotragus
CATCTGACATCAAAAATATCATCACAAAGTTATTAATATTATTACAGGGTACTCATAGAAGCCTGAAATTGTGTTCATAGACTATGATTCTTAGACCTTGATTTGAGAAACAGTATATTAAAATACAGACCCTGTCACTTAGGTGATCACTTGGTACTAATGTCATCATATCCTTGAAAACAAAAAATACCCACCAAAACTGTACAAATGGCTTTAAGACAATATGGTTAAATTCTGCCTTAAAGATTGTGTTTGAAACAAAACATAAAATATTTACATTCTCAAGGAGAACTTATAGGTCTCCTAGCATATATTGGTGGTCTCCAGTGTGAGAATCACTTATATTTTCATTCTCTCTACAATTTAAGGAGATATAAACAAAGACTAAACAGTTGTTTAATTAATTTGATTTTAGTTTAAATAAGCAGGTCTAGAATAACTTAGAATACAAAAGAAAAGAAAGTTTATGCATGATAGAATTCATGCTTATCAACTACAGGTCATGAGATTATAATAAAGTCAATTGAGTGGATCCTAGATCAACTCCAGTTTTCAACCTACTTGCTCTTAAGGGCTAGACTGTTATTCTTTCAGAGGCCTTTATCCACATCTTCATAAACTAATAAAAGTAAAACTTCACTTTTCTTGATTTTTAAAGGATTTCATCATAGAGCTAAGTAAAGAATGCTCTATAGGGCCACTACCTATTTAGATTCATTCTGCTCTCTGACTTAATTAGTAATTATTTTCTCAAGGATTAACATGTATTTCCAGGATAAGTTTCTCACATTTTCTAAATTCAGCACAAAAGTTTACGTAGAATAAGGAAGATGAAATATCCTGCTCTAAAAATGGGCCAGTACCTCTTTCGGTCGTAGTGAAATAATGTCATTGTCAAATCTGACTCAGGTGAAGGATATGCTGGTGGCTGATGGAGAAGGAGCCTTAAGTGACTGTCCAGAAACAGAAAGGAAAGACTGCATTAATCATTTCTTGCTTCCACATATATGTACCTTTTTACTAATCAAGGTCATTTCTTAGCACTTCTTTCAGTGAAGTGCTGAAAATTCTAGTTGTCTGATGATTTAAGATGTCCCACTTTATTTTTTTTTTAAGTTATTTTAAGAACTTCTACCCTATTTACATGCTGCTTGGGACTACAGTAGATATAAAATAACTGCCTTTTGTCCTTAATGAAAACCTTCTAAAAGCACCAGGAAGATTTAATACAGCTATGGTTCATGTCATTTTGAAACTTACACATTACATGCCTCAATTCCTCCCAGACAGAATTTGGAATGGGACTCCTTGGGTAAGAAGTCTTCACTCAAGACAAGAAGATAAAAAGACTAAAAGGCATATCAATCACAGGGAACAGGACATCTAAGGGCCAAATATGCCTGGCAGAGAGTTAAGAAAGGGAAAGACTGGGCAAGGAGACCCGGGCTCAGAATTAGAGGAATGATGCTGAAGAAAAGCAGATGAGACTAAAATGAGGGATTCAAGAAAAGAGGGGATAGGAACACAAATTAATTACTTAGAGCAAAAAATGTTCAAATCCTTTTCAATAGCCAAACTCTAAACAAAATTCTTCCTCCAAGATTTTAAACTTTAAGGCCAAAGAAAGCTTTTAGTTGGTCTTTATCCAGTGACTAAAATTCCAAGATACAAAGCTTAACAGTTGTCATAAACCATGTGTCCCACTAAAAGAAACTGGTCTGCTGTGAGCATTCATGAAGCTAACCTGCTGAGAGATGGAGATGTTGAACTTTTTTGAAGCCCAGTCTGAGTCTTGCTCTTTACTCATTTGTTCCACCTTTGTTGGTATTCCTGAACCAATCATTCTTTATTTGACTGAAGCTAAATTGTATTGTAGCTAAGAATCCTGACAAATACACTCAGGCAATGTAAAAGTTTGGCAGAAAGTCATTACTGTTTGCAGAACCCCTCAGCATCTCCACAAAGCATCATGGTTCCCCAGATCAGAAAGTAAAGGTCACTGTCCTAAGTTAACAACTGTTACTTTAGGCTTGCATTCATGAGCAGAGAGAGATATAATGTGTGGCTGGGGGCAGAAATAAACTCATACATAATTCATTCATTTACTTGACACATTTTTATTGAACTATTATGAGCTACACACCATACTAGACGTCGGTGTTAAAACAGTGGATGTAAAGATGTGCTTCCTGTGTTCGTGGTATTTACCATCCAATGGCCTGGTGTGCTCAGGGGCAGTGAATTACAAAAGGCTGTCTTTCCCTGTTATTGATGGTTGCTACTCTTTCACAGTAATGCAATGAAAAACATTAGTGCTTAAAATGAATACTCTATATTTATCATGAACATTTAGTTATACATCAATATCATTTGTGAAATGCTTACCTCACTAGTACTAAGACATACTGCTGCTCCTGCTAAGTCACTTCAGTCGTGTCCGACTCTGTGTGACCCCATAGATGGCAGCCCACTAGGCTCCTCTGTCCCTGGGATTCTCCAGGCAAGAATACTGGAGTGGGTTGCCATTTCCTTCTCCAATGCATGAAAGTGAAAAGTGAAAGTGAAGTCACTCAGTTGTGCCCGACTCTTAGCAACCCCATGGACGGCAGCCTACCAGGCTCCTCCGTCCATGGGATTTTCCAGGCAAGAGTACTGGAGTGGGTTGCCATTGCCTTCTCTGACTAAGACATACTAGGTCAGCTTATATCTGCCATAAAATTTGAGAAAGCATTTAATCAAGATGACATAGATGAATTAAACATTTGCTACAAAAGTATTTACTAGTTATTGAGGTCTCCCTGGTGGTTCAGATGGTAAATAATCTGCCTGCAAAGGAGGAGACACAGGAGACCAAGATTTAATCCTTGGATTGGGAATACCCCTGGAGAAGGAAACGGCTACACACTCCAGTATTCTTGCCTGGAAAATTCCAAGGACAGAGGAGCCTGGTGGGCTACAGTCCATGGGGTCACAAAGAGTCAGACAGACATGACTGAGCAAGACATTGTTTCGCTCCTTTAAAATACTGGGGAAATGATATATTTCTTTACTTCTGAAAACACAAGTAAATTGCTAGCCCATATTGCTTTTTCACTGATTCAGTGGACATGAATCTGAGCAAACTCTGGGAAACAGCAGAGGATAGAGGAGCCTGATGTGCTACAGTCCATGAGGTCGCAAAGAGTTGGACATGACTTAGCAACTGAAAAAAGCAATTGCTTTCCTTAGCACTTAATATTGCTAAGGAAAGCAAGCACTTAATATTGCTAAGGAAAGCAAGGACTTAATATTGGGGCCTCCCTCATAGTTCAGTTGATAAAAAAGCTGCCTGCAATGCAGAAGACTTGGGTTCAGTTCCTGGGTTGGGAAGATTCCCTAGAGAAGGAAATGGCAACCCGCTCCAGTATTCTTCCCTGGAAAATCCCATGGACAGAGGAGTCTGGCAGGCTACCGTCCATGGGGTTGCAAGAGGTGGACACGACTTAGTGACTAAAGAGAGAGAGGGCACTTAATATTATTATTTATGAATATAAATGATTAAAGTATTCCTCTATGAGGGATCCAGAACTTCTGAGGATAACTAATCCTTAAATAGTAAAACAACTGAGTCCTAGTACGATTTGTTGCTGCAGTATCATGAAATGAATCTGAAAGACTTTTGTCTGTACGTTGAAGGACAAGGCCTGGGCTTGCAGAGTTAGGTAAGTTGTAATCATTTATGAAAAAATACCTGTGGGGCTGACCACACTAGAGGTAAGAAATTCAAGTGAACATTTCAGGCTCCACAGTTTTCACAGTTAACAGTGGCACAAGTGGAAGGTGTGAAAGGACAAGACCTAGATGAGGATCTGAGCAAGAGAGGGCAGTTTTAGGGTGAAATTTTAAGAATGATCCCCAACTATTCCCTTGAACTGAGTCTCTCTTTGTCCATCAGACAGGAAGTGATGACCTTACCAAACATATTCACATTGCAGGATCATCACTTTGCCACATGTACTAAGACATAAATCCACTTCAGGCATCTGAGTCAAGATGATTCTTTCATCTTGGTTCCTCCTCCCTAGTTTGAGGTTGCACTGAGTAACAGCTCAGACTAGGAAAAAAAAAAAATGACTTGGGTTTCTCTAAACAGCATTCACTTTCTGTATTGAATCTTCCGTTGATTTATCTACTCACTATTTACTGGGCACATACTATATTCCAATCACTGTGCTTGGTGCTGGAGATACTGGAGGTACAAAGATGAAGATGACGCCATCTCCCTCCTCCAACAGCACTAAGCATTCAGTGCTACAGCAGTGGTCTCTAAACTTTTGTATTACATACTCCTAATAAATGTTTTAGTATTTCCTGACAATCAGGGATATTTACCATTTGTAACTTATTATAATCATTAAAGATTTCCATTATTGTATTCCTTTTGCTACCTAAATGCAAGTCCATGAGCCCAACACACAGTGAGGCTGAACAGTACCAAAACTTCAGAGTTTGGAACAGCGCTGCAAGGAGACAGGTGGCTTATACCTTAAAAAATATCAAACTCCCTAAAATCCTTTAACAAAGTCTTTTTATAGGAAAGGTGAGGGAGGGGTGGGGTTAGTTGTTATAAACTTCTTGGTGTCAGATCCTTTGTTCTTGAGGTCAGGGCATGGTCACATAACCATGTTCCTATAAACTTTCACCAAACAAATATTCTCTTTTCTGACAAGAAAGGGCAAGGTCCCAAGGCTCAATTTCACTCTCTGAGGTCCAGGTCCTGTTAAGAGGAGGAAGATCTCAGTTGGCAGCTTCCTCAGACACAGCCTAGGACTTAACTGGCCTTCCATCTTCTCCACCTGTGGGGTCCCGCAGACTACATCCTATGCAGATGGCCACCACTATTAGGTTGCAGATGCAGGGATGGGGGAAAGGTTCACTGTCACCTCAAGGCCTGGGGCCTGGGCCTGGCCAGTGGGTGGCCTTCACAAGGATCACTGTCACCTCAAGGTCTGGGGCCTGGGCCTGGCCAGTGGGTGGCCTTCACAAGGACCCTGGAGCCCTGCAGGACACAGCCCTCAGCCTATTCCCTGGGTCCTCCAGCACACCCGCCAGCCTGAGGCTGGGTGACCTGGAGGGCCCCAGGTGGAAAGCCAAGATCTGCCTCTTTCTTCACTATCTGCCTGAGGACCACCCCTCCACTGTTGGCTGAATCCCTTCACTAATTGCTGCTTTTTGACAGTTGGTTGCTGGTGGGCAGGGCCCACTGTGGCACCAACCAATGACTAAAGCAGGACCACTATCAGTCACTCACTGACAGTTGGTTGCCTGGGAGAAGGGCCCACTGCAGTGCCTGAATAATGACTGAGCGCGTCACCACTAACGGTCACTCACTGACGGTTACTTGGGGTAGGGGCCCACTGCAGTGCCTGAATAATGACTGAGCGCGTCACCACTAACGGTCACTCACTGACAGTTGGTTGCTTGGGGGAGGGGCCCACTGCAGCGCCTGAATAATGACTGAGCGTCACCAGTAACGGTCACTCACTGACAGTTGGTTGCCTGGGAGAAGGGCCTACTGCAGTGCCTGAACAATGACTGAGCAGGACCACTAACGGTCACTCACTGATGGTTGCTTGGGGTAGGGGCCCACTGCAGCACCTGAACAATGACTGAGCCTCACCACTAACGGTCACTCACTGACAGTTGGTTGCTTGGGGGAGGGGCCCGCTGCTTCACCTGATCAGTGGCTGAACAGGACCACTAACAGTTGCTCACTGACAGCTGGTCAATGGTAAGGGGCCCACTACAAGGCTAACCAATGGCTGAACACAACATTGTTACCCTGTGGTAAAGGGGTTGGGATGGGGGAGTGGGGGGTGGGTAATGGCACACACCAATGGCTGCCTACTAAAGGCTTTGCTCCACTATGCTCTATTACACTTCTATCTAATATCTCAGGGTAAAACAACCCCTTAGGATAATGTTCCTAGGTAGCAACAGTTGAGGTAAATCTACATTTTACATGATCTTAATCATTTTAATTTTAAGGGCTTCCCTGGTGGTTCAGAGATAAACAATCCACCTGCCAATGCAGGAGACATGGGTTTAAGCCTTAGGTAGGGAAGATGCCATNTGCTCCACTATGCTCTATTACACTTCTATCTAATATCTCAGGGTAAAACAACCCCTTAGGATAATGTTCCTAGGTAGCAACAGTTGAGGTAAATCTACATTTTACATGATCTTAATCATTTTAATTTTAAGGGCTTCCCTGGTGGTTCAGAGATAAACAATCCACCTGCCAATGCAGGAGACATGGGTTTAAGCCTTAGGTAGGGAAGATGCCATGGAGAAGGAAATGGTAGCCCACCCCAGTATTCTTGCATGGGAAATCTCATAGACAGAGGAGCCTGGCGGGTACAGTCCATGGAGTGGCAGAATCAGACATGACTTAGCAACTAAAAAGCAACAACAGTTTTAAATCTTTTTGTAAGATGCTATCAGTTTGTTACTGTGATTTCTTTTTACCTACAATGGGTCTGATGGCAGGGCCACCACATATTGTTGCACAAAACCATGTGCCATCCTGTTGCTGAGGAAGCCCTCACAGAGGTACAGAGGGGTTAGCTCTGGTGTTCNTTGCTACAAAAGTATTTACTAGTTATTGAGGTCTCCCTGGTGGTTCAGATGGTAAATAATCTGCCTGCAAAGGAGGAGACACAGGAGACCAAGATTTAATCCTTGGATTGGGAATACCCCTGGAGAAGGAAACGGCTACACACTCCAGTATTCTTGCCTGGAAAATTCCAAGGACAGAGGAGCCTGGTGGGCTACAGTCCATGGGGTCACAAAGAGTCAGACAGACATGACTGAGCAAGACATTGTTTCGCTCCTTTAAAATACTGGGGAAATGATATATTTCTTTACTTCTGAAAACACAAGTAAATTGCTAGCCCATATTGCTTTTTCACTGATTCAGTGGACATGAATCTGAGCAAACTCTGGGAAACAGCAGAGGATAGAGGAGCCTGATGTGCTACAGTCCATGAGGTCGCAAAGAGTTGGACATGACTTAGCAACTGAAAAAAGCAATTGCTTTCCTTAGCACTTAATATTGCTAAGGAAAGCAAGCACTTAATATTGCTAAGGAAAGCAAGGACTTAATATTGGGGCCTCCCTCATAGTTCAGTTGATAAAAAAGCTGCCTGCAATGCAGAAGACTTGGGTTCAGTTCCTGGGTTGGGAAGATTCCCTAGAGAAGGAAATGGCAACCCGCTCCAGTATTCTTCCCTGGAAAATCCCATGGACAGAGGAGTCTGGCAGGCTACCGTCCATGGGGTTGCAAGAGGTGGACACGACTTAGTGACTAAAGAGAGAGAGGGCACTTAATATTATTATTTATGAATATAAATGATTAAAGTATTCCTCTATGAGGGATCCAGAACTTCTGAGGATAACTAATCCTTAAATAGTAAAACAACTGAGTCCTAGTACGATTTGTTGCTGCAGTATCATGAAATGAATCTGAAAGACTTTTGTCTGTACGTTGAAGGACAAGGCCTGGGCTTGCAGAGTTAGGTAAGTTGTAATCATTTATGAAAAAATACCTGTGGGGCTGACCACACTAGAGGTAAGAAATTCAAGTGAACATTTCAGGCTCCACAGTTTTCACAGTTAACAGTGGCACAAGTGGAAGGTGTGAAAGGACAAGACCTAGATGAGGATCTGAGCAAGAGAGGGCAGTTTTAGGGTGAAATTTTAAGAATGATCCCCAACTATTCCCTTGAACTGAGTCTCTCTTTGTCCATCAGACAGGAAGTGATGACCTTACCAAACATATTCACATTGCAGGATCATCACTTTGCCACATGTACTAAGACATAAATCCACTTCAGGCATCTGAGTCAAGATGATTCTTTCATCTTGGTTCCTCCTCCCTAGTTTGAGGTTGCACTGAGTAACAGCTCAGACTAGGAAAAAAAAAAAATGACTTGGGTTTCTCTAAACAGCATTCACTTTCTGTATTGAATCTTCCGTTGATTTATCCACTCACTATTTACTGGGCACATACTATATTCCAATCACTGTGCTTGGTGCTGGAGATACTGGAGGTACAAAGATGAAGATGACGCCATCTCCCTCCTCCAACAGCACTAAGCATTCAGTGCCACAGCAGTGGTCTCTAAACTTTTGTATTACATACTCCTAATAAATGTTTTAGTATTTCCTGACAATCAGGGATATTTACCATTTGTAACTTATTATAATCATTAAAGATTTCCATTATTGTATTCCTTTTGCTACCTAAATGCAAGTCCATGAGCCCAACACACAGTGAGGCTGAACAGTACCAAAACTTCAGAGTTTGGAACAGCGCTGCAAGGAGACAGGTGGCTTATACCTTAAAAAATATCAAACTCCCTAAAATCCTTTAACAAAGTCTTTTTATAGGAAAGGTGAGGGAGGGGTGGAGTTAGTTGTTATAAACTTCTTGGTGTCAGATCCTTTGTTCTTGAGGTCAGGGCATGGTCACATAACCATGTTCCTATAAACTTTCACCAAACAAATATTCTCTTTTCTGACAAGAAAGGGCAAGGTCCCAAGGCTCAATTTCACTCTCTGAGGTCCAGGTCCTGTTAAGAGGAGGAAGATCTCAGTTGGCAGCTTCCTCAGACACAGCCTAGGACTTAACTGGCCTTCCATCTTCTCCACCTGTGGGGTCCCGCAGACTATATCCTATGCAGATGGCCACCACTATTAGGTTGCAGATGCAGGGATGGGGGAAAGGTTCACTGTCACCTCAAGGCCTGGGGCCTGGGCCTGGCCAGTGGGTGGCCTTCACAAGGACCCTGGAGCCCTGCAGGACACAGCCCTCAGCCTATTCCCTGGGTCCTCCAGCACACCCGCCAGCCTGAGGCTGGGTGACCTGGAGGGCCCCAGGTGGAAAGCCAAGATCTGCCTCTTTCTTCACTATCTGCCTGAGGACCACCCCTCCACTGTTGGCTGAATCCCTTCACTAATTGCTGCTTTTTGACAGTTGGTTGCTGGTGGGCAGGGCCCACTGTGGCACCAACCAATGACTAAAGCAGGACCACTATCAGTCACTCACTGACAGTTGGTTGCCTGGGAGAAGGGCCCACTGCAGTGCCTGAACAATGACTGAGCGTCACCACTAACGGTCACTCACTGACAGTTGGTTGCCTGGGGAAGGGCCCCGCTGCAGCGCCTGAACAATGACTGAGCGTCACCACTAACGGTCACTCACTGACAGCTGGTTGCTTGGGGGAGGGGCCCGCTGCTGGACCTGATCAGTGGCTGAACAGGACCACTAACAGTTGCTCATTGACAGTTGGTCAATGGTAAGGGGCCCACTACAAGGCTAACCAATGGCTGAACATGACATTGTTACCCTGTGGTAAAGAGGTTGGGATGGGGGAGTGGGGGGTGGGTAATGGCACACACCAATGGCTGCCTACTAAAGGCTGTGCTCCACTATGCTCTATTACACTTCTATCTAATATCTCAGGGTAAAACAACCCCTTAGGATAATGTTCCTAGGTAGCAACAGTTGAGGTAAATCTACATTTTACATGATCTTAATCATTTTAATTTTAAGGGCTTCCCTGGTGGTTCAGAGATAAACAATCCACCTGCCAATGCAGGAGACATGGGTTTAAGCCTTAGGTAGGGAAGATGCCATGGAGAAGGAAATGGTAGCCCACCCCAGTATTCTTGCATGGGAAATCTCATAGACAGAGGAGCCTGGCGGGTACAGTCCATGGAGTGGCAGAGTCAGACATGACTTAGCAACTAAAAAGCAACAACAGTTTTAAATCTTTTTGTAAGATGCTATCAGTTTGTTATTGTGATTTCTTTTTACCTACAATGGGTCTGATGGCAGGGCCACCACATATTGTTGCACAAAACCATGTGCCATCCTGTTGCTGAGGAAGCCCTCACAGAGGTACAGAGGGGTTAGCTCTGGTGTTTTCTTGTTTGTTGTGCCTACACTACAAGGGTCATTTAGAATCCAGGGAACCTTGTAGAAATATATTTAAAGCACTTGTTCATTTCAGGCAGATTAGGGGAAAAAGTTAACTAACCTATAAATCCTCTTAAGGGCTTCCCACTGGCACTAGTGGTAAAAAAAAAAAAAACGGCCTGCCGATTCAGGAGATGTAAGAGACGTGGGTTTGATCCCTGTGTCGGAAGATTCCCTGGAGGAGGGCATGGCAGCCCACACCAGTATTTTTGCCTAGAGAATGCCCTGGACAGAGAATACTGCTGGGCTGCAGTCCACAGGGTCACAAAGAGTTGGACACAACTGAAGCGACTTATCCGGAGAAGGCAATGGCACCCCACTCCAGTACTCTTGCCTGGAAAATCCAATGGACGGAGGAGCCTGGTAGGCTGCAGTCCATGGGGTCACTAAGAGTCGGACACGACTGAGCGACTTCACTTTCACTTTTCACTTTCATGCATTGGAGAAGGAAATGGCAACCCACTCCAGTGTTCTTGCCTGGAGAATCCCAGGGACGGGGGAGCCTGGTGGGCTGCTGTCTATGGGGTCACACAGAGTCAGACACGACTGAAGTGACTTAGCAGCAGCAGAAGTGACTTATCATGCATGCCAGCAAATCCTCTTAAAACAAGAAAAAAGTGATTATGAGATTTCATAATATGCTGAATATGAGCAAATGGATTAGACCAAACTTAGTACAATGGGGGACTGAATGAAGGTACCAGGATAGTTCCATGTATTAAAGATTAGAAAGCCTTACTCTATTTCCTTAGATTTGAAATAAATGTAAGTAGAATATCTAATACTGCCTTCCTGTACCTTCCTGTATAGGATTGACCTGTGTTCCATTTGGAAGAACACTAGTCTGCAGTGTGAGACACAGAATATCCAAGGTATTGGAACACAAAGGGCAGACAGCCTCGTCTTGCTTGAGGTGGAGGAAGATGGAGGTGGAAGGTGGCAGGATAGGTGATGTGCCTGGTGAGCCTCATACTAGGGTGGTTTCATTATGTATAGGGAGAGAGAATGCCTCGGAAGACACAGCTATTTAAGTCAGTGGGGCACAAAAGCTAAACATGTTTAGAGAAGCACAAACAAGCAGTTTGGGATAGTTACAAGTTAGGAGGCCAAGTGGGTAGCCTTAGATACAGAGACATAATAGATGAAAGGAGGATTGACAGAAATCTGCTGGTGCCAAGAACACTGATGGCTTCAATCTAGAAAAGGGCAGCCAAAATTAAATAAGATGAGCTGACAAGAGAACAGATCACAGAGGTGTATAGATTTTTAAAGAAAAACCATTGAGGAACATGTCATACTAAGACGCTGCTGAAGAGCAGCTTTCCTGGGATCCTGGGAACTAAATAAGTGATTCATAATGCTAGGAATATCACAGAGTGTGTAGCAGTTACCCAAAAAAGACTTTCTTCGTACCAGATAACTGTGGGTTAGACAAAATGAATAATTACATAACAAATTTTATTTTAAAGGATATAATGGCCATTTTGCCTTTAATGACCAAAAATCTCTCCTAAGTCCTAGCCTCTTATATTCCACTTTGTAGCTTTCTTACTCTTTAATACATCTAAGAAACTCTAGAGACTGACCAGTGAGAGAAGAGTAAGTTCACATAGCTGAGTCCAGCTCATTGAACCTTATCTCACAATCACTATCCACTAGTTTTGAATTTATTTGCAAAATATTAAGCTTAGGGAATTCCCTGGCAGTGCAGTCGTTAGCACTCCATGCTTTTACTGCCAAGGTCAGGTTCAATCCCTAGTCAGGGATCTAAGATCCTGCAAGCTGTACAGGGCAGCCAAAAAAAAAATTAAGCATGGCTCTTCTACATTAATATATGCATACATTCAAACACTACTCTTTTCATATCAAATCATCATGCTGTACACCTCAAATATCTTACAATTTTATTTTTAATTATGCCTCAATAAAGCTGAGAAGACCTATCACTCTTCTATTCCTGGAAAAATTCAAACTTTTGCAGAAAGACAATATACTCTGGTTAAGGCAAAGCAACTATTACCAGTGACAAGTCGGTAGGGAATTGAGTTAAGGATCCCAAGTTGCATAGGAACCAATAATTTTGAAAGAATCAAAATTATCCAAAACTGGTTTTCGAATGAAAGCAAAGGAGAAGAGAGTAAAACTATTCTGGGATTGCCAAAAAGTTGTGAGAAGAAGGATTCATGTTGCAAGGAAGCCTGAGCAAATTCTGTGAGGGTTGGCACACTAAGTATTAAGTGGATGTTTTGGGCAAAGTTGTCTAATAAATAACAGCCAGTACTAAGACTTAGCAGATGTCAGGGAACTCTTAGCATGGAATCTCCCTGAGTTCTTCCAGCTATTCTCACTCTTGCTTGCAGAAGGGAAAAAAAGGATTCTGGGAGAACTCCACACTCTTGGGGCTAAAGCAGCGGGGGCAGGAAGAGGAAGCCCAAAGACGACTTTGAGAATCATCCCTTCAGCTGCTCCTTACCTGCACCCTACAGTTCCCCTAGCGGCTCAGATGGTAAAGAATCTGCTTGCACAACTGACAAAGAATTAATCTCAAAAATCTACAAGCAACTCCTGCGCTCAATTCCAGAAAAATAAATGACCCAATCAAAAAATGGGCCAAAGAACTAAACAGACATTTCTCCAAAGAAGACATACAGATGGCTTACAAACACATGAAAAGATGCTCAAAATCATTCATTATCAGAGAAATGCAAATCAAGACCACAGTGAGGTACCATTTCATGCCAGTCAGAATGGCTGCTATCCAAAAGTCTATAAACAATAAATGCTGGAGAGTGTGTGGAGAAAAGGGAACCCTCTTACACTGTTGGTGGGAATGCAAACTAGTACAGCCACTATGGAGAACAGTGTGGAGATTCCTTAAAAAACTGGAAATAGAATTGCCATATGACCCAGTGCCATATGATCCATATGCCAATACCACTGCTGGGCATACACACCAAGGAAACCAGAATTGAAAGAGACATGTGTACCCCAATGTTCATCGCAGCACTGTTTACAATAGCCAGGTTATGGAAGCAACCCAGATGTCCATCAGCAGACGAATGGGTAAGAAAGCTGTGGTACATATACACAATGGAATAATACTCAGCCATTAAAAATAATACATTTGAATCAGTTCTAATGAGGTCAATGAAACTGGAGCCTATTATACAAAGTGAAGTAAGTCAAAAAGAAAAACACCAATACAGTATACTAACACATATATATGGAATTTAGAAAGATGGTAACGATGACCCTATATGCGAGACAACAAAAGAGACACAGATGTACAGAACAGTCTTTTGGACTCTGTGGGAGAAGGCGAGAGTGGGATAATTGAGAGAACAGCACTGAAACATGTATATTATCATATGTGAAACAGATCACCAGTCCAGGTTCAATGCATGAGACAAGGTGCTCAGGGCTGGTGCACTGGGATGACCCTGAGGGATGGGATGGGGAGGGAGATGGGAGGGGCTTTCAGGATGGGGGAACACATGTACACCCATGGCTGATTCATGTCAATGTATGGCAAAAGCCACTACAATATTGTAATTAGCCTTCAATTAAAATAAATTTAAAAAAAAGAATCTGCTCACAACACAAAAGACCTAGGCTTGATCCCTATGTTGAGGAGATCCCCTGGAGAAGGAAATGGCTACCAACTCTAGCATCCTTGCCTGGAGAATTGCATGGACAGAGGAGCCTGGCAGGCTACAGTCCACGGGGTGCAAAGAGTCAGGCACGACTGAGTGACTAACACTTCCACTTTTCATGCCCTCAGTGGAGCCTCTCTCTCTCTTTTTTTTTTTTTTAAGTCTTCATTCAGTTCAGTTCAGTCGCTCAGTCGTGTCCGACTCTTTGCGACCCCATGAATCGCAGCACGCCAGGCCTCCCTGTTCATCACCATCTCCCGGAGTTCACTCAGACTCACGTCCATCGAGTCCGTGATGCCATCCAGCCATCTCATCCTCTGTCGTCCCCTTCTCCTCNGCACGCCAGGCCTCCCTGTCCATCACCATCTCTTGGAGTTCACTCAGACTCACGTCCATCGAGTCCGTGATGCCATCCAGCCATCTCATCCTCTGTCGTCCCCTTCTCCTCCTGCCCCCAATCCCTCCCAGCATCACAGTCTTTTCCAGTGAGTCAACCCTTCGCATGAGGTGGCCAAAGTACTGGAGTTTCAGCCCTAGCATCATTCCTTCCAAAGAAATCCCAGGGTTGATCTCCTTCAGAATGGACTGGCTGGATCTCCTTGCAGTCTAAGGGACTCTCAAGAGTCTTCTCCAACACCACAGTTCAAAGCCTTCATTTAATTTGTTATAATATTGTTTTTGTTTTGGATTCTGGTTTTTTGGCCATGAATCATGTGGGATCTTAGCTCTCCAGCCAGGGATCAAACCTGCATCCCCTGCATTGGAAGGCAAAATCTTAACCATTAGACCACCAGGAAAGTCCTAGGCCTCTCTTCTTGAGGTAATTCCAGGTTTTACCTCACAAAAGCAGTAAAACTTTCCCACCTTGTTCTTACCATACATTGACAGCTAATAATTTTTTTTTATTTATTCTTGCTCCAATAACAAAAGTTTGCTATTTGTTCTCCTTCTAAAATGAGCTTTCTTATTATAAAAAATTCAAACAATACATAAAAAGTCCATCATAATCCTATCCCTTGGAAATAGCCTTTTTGTGATTACTCCTTCAGCTTTGTTTTCTCTTTCATTATTCATTGGGTTTGCTCCTTAATCTGAACCAAAAAAAAAAAAAAAAAGTTTTTTAAAAGATTATATTTTTATTTTAGAAGTACAAAAGACGTTCAAAATCTATTCAAAGCAAAATGCTGCCTTCTTGTAGTATAAATGTAATAGAATGAAAAATACCAAGCAATAATGCAGCCTGGTCTATCTGAAGAGATAGCTCTCAGTAAAAAGTAAAGTAGCTCACAAACTTGTGTGTCCACTGCCATGCTTCTGAAGTGGCCAGATGCCTGCCTGTTAAGGGACAAATGGGGGTTCAGGTCCCATAGTCTAGTCACTCTGTCTGAATGGTGGTCCATACTTCAAAATGACCCCTTCTTCCTGGCTGTCCTAGTAAAATTCCCATGATCTCAGCTAGTTATTGGAAGGATGTAATCAGATTCATTGCAGGTTAATATGTAAATAAATGGAGAAAAGATTGCTTAACCAGGAACTTTCCCAGGAGCATGTTTGTTAACACAGAAACAACTGCAAAGGCTAGAGTTTCAGGCTGCATGATAAAGTGAAATGGAAGAATTTCCAGTAGTGTGCAGAGATCATTTTGATTCAAGGAAATGTTCCCCACTAACACCAAAAATCACGACAACATGGAAAACTTGTCCCTGACTATGTGAATTCTAGCCTGATGCAAATCTCATTGCAACACTACACTGTAAAGGCAGGAGAGCCAGGAGGAAGATCAAGAGCTTTGGAATTATGTACCTATGGATTTAAACCCACCCTGCCCCTCACTAGAGGAAGGCCATTGGCCAGATGTTGTTGTATTATTGTCATTCAGCCTCTCAGAGGGCTTTCCTCACCTGTTAAGCAGGGTTGCTATAGGAATTTAAACAAATAAAATAGCCTATATAAAGTATGGCATATATAGCTTATATAGCACATGTAAGTGACACATAGTAAATACAGAAGTTATTGCTTATTTCTTTCAGGCTTTATATAACATTTCATACACTGTGATTTTCCCAGTCTTCTGTTAAGCAACACTGATGGAGGGGAAGAATGGTCCTACTACTAGTCATTGGGGGCTAATATGGCTACTTTTCTGGAGAAGGCAATGGCAACCCACTCCAGTACCCTTGCCTGGAGAACCCCATGGATGGAGGAGCCTGGTGGGCTACAGTCCCTGGGGTCACTAAGAGTCAGACACGACTGAGCGATTTCACTTTCACTTTTCACTTTCCTGCATTGGAGGAGGAAATGGCAGCCCACTCCAGTGTTCTTGCCTGGAGAATCCCAGGGATGGGGGAGCCTGGTGGGCTGCCGTCTGTGGGGTCACACAGAGTCGGGCACGACTGAAGGGACTCAGCAGCAGCAGCAGCACGGCTCCTTTTCATATTGTATCATTACTCACTGAAATGGTTAGACTGTTGTACATTTTTCCCGAAAGAGGTTATAAACCAGGTAAAATTTGGTCCTCACACATAACTACCTTAACCTTCAGCGTTTAGCTTATTTTTTTGAGTTAGTTGTTGACATTCAATATCAGAAATACAGCATAAAATCCCTATTTCCATCATCTTTTAAAGAAGTTATGTTTCAACCTAAGTGTTCATCACCGATAAAGAAGATGGGATATTATTTAGCTATAAACCAGAATGAAATAATGCCATTTGCAGCAACAGGGATGAACCTAGAGATTATCCTACTAAATGAAGAAAGTCAGAAAGAGAAAATAAAATATTTTATGATATCATCTATAAGTGGAATCTAAAAAGAAGTACAAACGAACTTATTTACAAAATAGAAACAAAGCCACAGACAAAGAAAATAAATTTATGGTTTGCAAAGGTGTGGGCAGGGATAGACTGGGAATCTGGGATTCACAGATGCACACTACCATATATAAAATAGAGGATCAACAAGGGTGTACTGTATAGCACAGGAAACTGTATTCAATATATTGTAATAAACTATAATGAAAAATAATTGAAAAACAAATATAGATATATATATATATTAACCAAATCATTTTGCTATATACCTGAAACTAACACAATAGTGTAAATCAACTATAATTCAATTAAAAAACAAGTTCAGGTTTCAAAAGTGTATTCCCTCACAAGAACAACTGCTAGAGTAAGTAAGTCACAGTTGGCTTTTTTAGGCAGAACACAGTTTCTCCAGGAAGCCACAGTCATCACCATGCCTCAGAATTCCCTCAGCCTGTGGAAGTACATCAGTTACCATTTGCCATTCAGTTTGTACTCTTGTCTTGCTAACTCTGGGTTCTCTCTGCTGCTGCTGCTAGGTCACTTCAGTCGTGTCTGACTCTGTGTGACCCCATAGACAGCAGCCCCCCAGGCTACTCGTCCCTGGGATTCTCCAGGTAAGAACACTGGAGTGGGTTGCCACTTCCTTCTCCAATGCATGAAAGTGAAAAGTGAAAGTGAAGTCACTCAGTCATGTCCGACTCTTCACAACCCCATGGACTGCAGCCTACCAGGCTCCTCCATCCATAGGATTTTCCAGGCAAGAGGACTCGAGCCGGGTGCCATCGCCTTCTCCACTAGGTTCTCTCTACTACTTCTCATTTCTAGCGTGGCTCCTATGGGCATTTGAGTTAGTGACCTCTGCCACAAGAGCAAATTAATATATTTCACAATATAGCAGTATATTCAGGGTGTGAAATAACATAACTTGGGTTTGAACACTGATTCTCCAGATTACTAGTTTTGTGACCTCAGACAAGTTACTTCACCTCTCAGAGTCTGTTTCTTAAACCCTGCATGAAAAATAGTAACTGATTCATCTCCCAAGTTGGTTGTGAGGTTTAAACAATGTAACATATATAAAGAACCTTTCATCATTCCTGGCTAGGGGCAATAAAGGTTAACTACTACACAGAAGGAGATGATGATAATGATTGGTGGTGCTGCTGCTATTATCACTATATATACTTAGATGACTCTAAGTAGTATCCCAACCATTACTTACTAGTGTTAAGTAGTTGAAAAGAATAAAGTTGTTATAGGCTTTCTCTATTCTCACTCTGCTTTCTCAAGCTGGAAATTGAAATTTGCTTGGAAAGCCCTAAGGAACATGGAGCCTTTCAAAAGTGGGAAAGACCAGATTCTATCAGTGCTGCCCAGAAGCACAATGAGATCAGTGCTGAGTGAAGCAAAAGAGCTTCCAATCTCAACTGCAGTGAGACCACTGTAAGCCAGACCCCCACTCCAGTCCAGGGGAAGAAGGCAAGACTCTGTGCCAAAATCCCAAAAAGAAATAGGTTTCAGACAAGCCAACCCATCTGACAGAACTAGAGTGGGGAGAAGATAGGCTCTCTAAAGATTTGAAGGGGGCAGTCCTAAAATGGCAGAGGAATAGGACGGGGAGACCACTTTCTCCCCCACAAATTCATCGAAAGAACATTTGAACGTTGAGCAAATTCCACAAAACAACTTCTGAACCCTGGCAGAGGACATCAGGCACCCAGAAAGACAGCCCATTGTCTTTGAAAGGAGGTAGGACTAAATATAACAGAGAAAAAGAGAGGCAAAGGAGTTAGGGACTGAGACCCATCCCGGGAAGGGAGTCTTAAAAGAGGAGAAGTTTCCAAATACCAGGAAACCCTCTCACCGGTGGGTCTGTGGCGAGTTTTGGAATCTCATAGGATGACATAACTGGGAAGAAAATAGAAAGAAAGAAAACCCAGAGATTACGTGCCTAATGGCAACTCCCAGCAGAGAAGTATCCCCGATGCTCGCGTCCACCACCAGCAAGGGGGAGCTGGACAGGGAGGCGTGGGCTGCATTGCTTAGGGTAAGGACCGGGTCTGAACGCCCTGAGGGCAATCTGAGGGAGCTAACATGAGATAGCAACTCAAACTGTGGGACAGCCAGAGAGAGAGAGAAAAAAAAAAGAGAGAGAGAGGGAGAACTATCCCTTGAAAAGCCCTAACCTAGTAGGGCACTGCTGGCCTGCTCTCAGAACAAACGGCTGAGCGAATACCAGAGGAGAGTCGGCCGGAGGCAGGGAGGCAGGCGGGCAACAGCCAGACCCAGAAGGCAAGGGGCAAACTCGGCCCCAGAGACGGCATCCCCTACCCAACTGCGAGCAGGCTCCCAGTTGCTAACCAAGTCTTCCTTAGATCCTGGATGGCTGACATCCCCCGGGAGGGCTGCAGCCAGAGATCAGCTCCCCAGAAGAGACACACAGCACACCTGAAAAGGAGCACCTGCTGCCACCCAGGAAACGGAGCGGCTGGGACAGGGGAAGCAATAAGACGCACCCCCTACCTGGGGAATGTGCACTCACTAAGCACATGGTTGCCTAAGCTGCTCTGACCTGGGAAGGGCACAAAACGCAGGCCCAACCAAGTTTGTGCCTTTGTGGAATACCCGAGAACTTGAACCTGAGTGGCTTAGACCTGGGAGGTCCACACAACCCAGGGCCCACCTCAGAAGGTTCCCCTGCAGAGCAACCTGGAAACTGAGCAATGTAGACTGGGAAAGCACACCTGCCAGGAGTGTCCTGCCCAGTGTGGCTGAGACACTGCAAGCACTCCTCACACATGCCAGTGATATTTGTTTGCAGTGTTCCTCCCTCTCCACAGCATGACTGAATGCTGCTAAGTCGGTTCAGTTGTGTCCAACTCTGTGCGACCCCACAGACAGCAGCCAACAAGGCTCCCCCGTAAGTGGGATTCTCCACGCAAGAACACTGGAGTGGGTTGCCATTTCCTTCTCCAATGCATGAAAGTGAAAAGTGAAAGTGAAGTCACTCAGTCATGTCCAACTCTTCGTGACCCCAGGGACTGCAGCCTTCCAGGCTCCTCCGCCCATTGGATTTTCCAGGATGGAGAGAGGCATTAAAATCTGTGCATTTACTGATGTAGTAGGAGTCCTATTGTATCAGTGACAACCTTATTAGAGACCAGTTGAAACTTAAAGAGTTTATATCTGAAGACTAACAGATCTTCAGATATCAGCACAACTGAATAAGTGAGCCTAAATGAGTGACCACCTTCGCCCCCTTGTGTCAGGGCAGAAATTAGACCCTGAAGAGACCTACAAACAGAAGGTGAAGGTGAAGTCACTCAGTTGTGTCCGACTCTTTGCGACCCCGTGGACTGTAACCTACTAGGCTTCTCCATCCATGGGATTCTCCAGGCAAGAATACTGAAGTGGGTTGCCATTTCCTTCTCCAGGGGATCTTCCCGACCCAGGGAAGAAGCCAAAATAAACAGAGAGAACTGCCTTGGAAGCGAAAGGTGCAACAGATTAAAACCATGTAGTTAGCACCAAATACATTGGAAGGGGCCTATAGACCTTGAAAAGTATAAGATGGAACAAGGAACTATCTGAAACTGAACTGACCCCACACTGCCTACAACTCCAGAGAAATTCCTAGATATATTTTTACTGTTATCATTTTTAAAATTAATTAAAAAAAATTTTAAATCCTCTATTAATCCTTTCATTTTCGTTTTTATAACTTACTATTACCTTGCAAAAAAAAAACCCTATTTTTAAAGCAAAGTTCATATATATTTTTATAATTTTTATGATTTTGCTTTGTTTTTTTAATAGTGTATTTTTATGAGTCTAACCTCTACCCTGGATTTTTAATCTTTGCTTTTTGGTATTTGTTATCAATTTTGTATCTTTAAGAATCCAATCTGCAGTACCCATGTTTACTTAGGAGTGATTACTGGCTTGATTACTCTCTCCTCTTTTTGACTCTCCTTTTTCTCCCCCAGGTCACCTCTATCTTCTCCCTCCCCCTTCTCTTCTCTACCCAACTCTGTGAATCTCTTTGTGTGTTCCAGGCTGTGGAGAACGCTTGGGAACTGACTACTGGCTAGATCTGTCTCTCTCCTTTTGATTCCCCCTTTTCTCCTCCTGTTCACCTCTATCTCCTTCCTCCATCTTCTCTTCTCTATGCAAATCCATGAACCTCTCTGAGGGTTCCAGACTGTGGAAAGCAGTCTAGGGATTTGATTACTGGCTAGATTGCTCTCCCCACTTTTCATTTCCCCCCTTCTTCTGCTGGTCAACTTTATCTCCCTCCTCCCTCTTCTCTTCTCCATGTAACTCTGTGACCCTATTTGGGTGTCCTTC
Organism: Oreotragus oreotragus; assembly: GCA_006410675.1. NCBI lineage: Eukaryota > Metazoa > Chordata > Mammalia > Artiodactyla > Bovidae > Oreotragus > Oreotragus oreotragus. The sequence continues at coordinate 128,758 of SJYX01007497.1, forward strand.
GATGTGGAGAATCTTTTCACCATTAACCTAGATGTTTTATCATTGGTGCTGTATGGATGGAAAAGTCTTGAGGCTACTGTAAGAATAAGACTGAAAACCAGAGGCAGGAGAATTAAGTCCAAATCCTGAGAACACCAGAGGACTCCTGACTCCAGGGAATTTTAATTTATAAGAGCTCATCCAAAAGCCTCCATACTTACACTAAAACCAAGCACTACTCAAGAGCCAACAAGTTCCAGAGCAAGACGTACCACGCAAATTCTCTAGCAATGCAGGAACATAGCCCTGAGCTTCAATATACAGGCTGTCCAAAGTCACACCAAACCCACAGACATCTCAAAACTCACTACTGGACACTTTATTGCACTCCAGAGAGAAGAAATCCAGCTCCACCCACCAGAACACCAACGCAAGCTTCCCTAACCAGGAAACCTTGACAAGCTATTTGTCCAACCCCACCCACAAGGAAGAACCTCCACAATAAAGAGGAACCACAAACTGGCAGAATACAGAAAGGCCACCCCAAACACAGCAATCTAAACAAGATGAAGAGGCAGAGAAATACTCAGCAGGTAAATGAACATGATAAATGCCCACCAAACCAAACAAAAGAGGAGGAGATGGGGAGTTTACCTGAAAAAGAATTCAGAATGATGACAGTAAAAATGACCCAAAATCTTGAGAGCAAAGTGGAGTTACAAATAAATAGCCTAGAGACAAGGATTGAGAAGATTCAAGAAACATTTAACAAGGACCTAGAAGAAATAAAAAGGAGTCAATCGATAATGAATAATGCAATAACTGAGATAAAAAACACTCTGGAGGGAACCAATAGTAGAATAACTGAGGCAGAAGGCAGGATAAGTGAGACAGAAGATAGGATGGTAGAAATAAATAAAGCAGAGAGGAAAAAAGAAAAAAGAATTAAAAGAAATGAGGACAACCTCAGGGACCTCTGGGACAATGTTAAAGTAACACTCTGGAGGCAACAAATAGTAGAATAACGGAGGCAGAAGATAGGATTAGTGAAATAGAAGATAGAATGGTAGAAATAAATGAATCAGAGAGGAATAGAGAAAAACGAATTAAAAGAAATGAGGACAATCTCAGACAGCTCCAGGACAATATGAAACGCTCCAACATTCGAATTATAGGAGTCCCAGAAGAAGAAGACAAAAAGAAAGACCATGAGAAAATACTTGAGGGGATAATAGTTGAAAACTTCCCTCAAATGGGGAAGGAAATAGTCACCCAAGTCCAAGAAACCCAGAGAGTCCCAAACAGGATAAACTCAAGGTGAAATACCCCAAGACACATATTAATCAAATTAACAAAGATCAAACACAAAGAACAAATATTAAAAGCAGCAAGGGAAAAACAACAAATAACACACAAGGGGATTCCCATAAGGATAACAGCTGATCTTTCAATAGAAACTCTTCAGGCCAGGAGGGAATGGCAGGGCATACTTAAAGTGATGAAAGAAAACCTACAGCCCAGATTACTGTACCCAGCAAGGATCTCATTCAAATATGAAGGAGAAATCAAAACCTTTATAGACAAGCAAAAGATCAGAGAATTCAGCACCCCCAAACCAGCTCTCCAACAAATGCTAAAGGATCCTCTCCAGACAGGAAACACAGAAAGGGTGTATAAACTCGAACCCAAAACAACAAAGTAAATAGCAATGGGATCATAATTATCAATAATTATCTTAAATGTAAATGGGTTGAATGCCCCAATCAAAAGACAAAGACTGGCTGAATAGATATAAAAACAAGACCCCTATTATGCTGCCTACAAGAGACCCATCTCAAAACAAGAGACACATACCGGCTGAAAGTGAAGGGCTGGAAAAAGATATTTCATGCAAATGGAGACGAAAAAAAAAGCAGGAGTAGCAATACTCATATCAGATAAAATAGACTTTGAAAAAAAGGCTGTGAAGAAGGACAATACATAATGATCAAAGGATCAATCCAAGAAGAAGATATAACAATTATAAATATATATGCACCCAACATAGGAGCACCGCAATATGTAAGACAAATGCTAACAAGTATGAAAGG
>SJYX01007497.1:136155-186959 GCA_006410675.1 Oreotragus oreotragus
TTTTTTTTTTTTTTCTCCCCTTAAAATTTTCTTGCTTTAAGGAAGTTTTTTTTTTTTTTTTTTTTCTATTCTCTGTTTCTTATTTTTAGTACAGATATGGGTTGGTTGAATACAGAAGAAAAAGGTCAAGGAAAATATATGTCAAAGCCTGCTGCTGCTGCTGCTGCTGCTGCTGCTGCTGCTAAGTCGCTTCAGTCCTGTCCAACTCTGTGCGACCCCACAGACGGCAGCCCACCAGGCTCCCCCATCCCTGGGATTCTCCAGGCAAGAACACTGGAGTGGGTTGCCATTGCCTTCTCCAATGCGTGAAAAGGAAAAGTGAAAGTGAAGTCACTCAGTCGTGTCCGACTCTTCGTGACCCCATGGACTGCAGCCCACCAGGCTCCTCTATCCATGGGATTTTCCAGGCAAGAGTACTGGAGTGGGCTGCCATTGCCTTCTCCGTGTCAAAGCCTAGAAGAGCATAACTAAAAAATTAATTTCCCTGGAGTGTTAGGCATGCGGTCACCAAGAGTCCCACCTATAGAACAGAGGAACCCAATTTCCTCACCACCAACCCAACCCCCAGACCACTAGAGCTGGGGATTATGATGTGTTAACATTTCCATAGGGTATTTGTAGTAACTTCGTTCAATGTATCTTCATCCTCCCAATGGATAGATCAATCTTGTATTATTCTAGTGAGGATGAAGGACTACAGTCAAGAACAGACTTTTGAAAGTTGTAGAAAAAATGTAACTCAAAGAATATTCTCTGCCAGGATTTAAAACATGCCTATATAGCTAGCATAGCTTTGCCAAGAACTTTCCAGTTAATACCATGACTTCAACAACTGATTAGAAAGTAAAATGTACTATCTCAAGCTACACTAATATTGTTTTTCAGGTCATGTGATTCTACTTTAAAAGATTTTTCCAGAGCTGAGAATAGAACATGTCTCTAAGGCTCCCAGTCCAGTGAACTAAACAATGTGGCTTCTTCATTTTTAAATGGTCTGTTTTGAAATGCACAAATCTTAACACTTCATCAAGCTAAGAAAAGAAACAAAAGGAAAGAAATAGTCTCTTTGGCCAGGAAAAAGCTGAGATAGTTTTAAAGATGCTGAAGCTGAAGTTACCTGTAAGGTTGCCAAACTAAACAGAATCAATTGATTCAATTTTTTTAAATCAAACAAAACCCACCACAAATCTTTATTCTGTTTTTCTGACTGAGAGTCTGTGTTTCGAAGTTACACAGACAAAAATGCCTATCAAACCCAATGATATGTAAGAGATTCATTCACAAGGGATGTTGATATTTCTTAAGAAAGATTTGAAAAATCTGGTGTATAAGTTTCTGAGACTGGGCTTTCAAACAAGACATGCACGCACTCACACACACACACATATACACACATGCACGTCTTCTCTCCAGAAGGTACTAAAGTACTCATTTCAATCAATGGGAGAAAGCACCTGCAACACATATAAAATGTCTGTTATAGCACCCATTAAAGTCTGTATTTTTAGAGCTACTGACCTTTATGTGAGTGAAACAATAAAGCTGTTCACAAACCTGACAGAGAGCAGCTTTTCCAAAGTGAAACAGTGAACCACTGTCCCTAATGCACCCATCAAACTGAACAATTAAAATGGTAGCTAGCACAAAATTTAAAACGCCATTGTAACATAACACTGTCAAGATTATCAGTCCTGGCTCAATAAAAAAAATTCTTTGTTTGCTTTGTCATTTATTAGAAAGAATTAAGTTATTTATCAGATGAATGGGCTGAATAAATTTAAGGCCATCAAAAGACACTCAGTGGTCCACAGCTCCTTATGCTGCTGCCAAACTAACTTGGGCGCTGGTAGCCCCAAACTGGTCCTAATATCACAGTTCCAGTAACAAACAGTCATTGTGTGGATTAAACAGGCCCAAATTCAAGTCCATTTCTTCAGTTACTAGTTGTATGACATGAGTAAATTACTTAACCTCTTAGCTTCCATTGTCTCTTGTAATATAACACTAGTTGCTGAATGGAAATTAGGCATTATTCAGTTATAAATGAAGTTGTAAATGGGCTTTTCTTGTGGCTCAGCTGGTAAAGAATCCACTTGCAATGCGGAAGACCTGGGTAAGATTCCTGTTTTGGGAAGATTCCCTGGAGAGGGGAAAGGCTACTCACTCCAGTATTCTAGCCTGGAGAATTCCATGGACTGTTTGGTCCATGGGGTTGCAGAGTTGGACACAATTGAGTGACTTTCACTTTCAGTTATAAATGAAATCATATATATAAAGAGTTTAACATAGTGCCTGGTAGAGAGCAAATGTCCCCAAAAGTTAGCCATTATTATCGCTGAGAAATCTTGGAGGAACCACATGATTTCTTATCTAATCCAAGACACTTTGAGGTTGAAAGGGAGCTCTATTAGCAATATGATGGTAGTGATAGAAGGTCAATCTAATCATTGTCTATGGAGCACAGTCTAGTTGCATAGAATACTGGAGACTAGGAGTGAGGTTTTTGTGACAAGCAACAGTGGCACCCCACTCCAGTACTCTTGCCTGGAAAATCCCATGGAGGGAGGAGCCTGGTGGGCTGCAGTCCATGGGGTCACTAAGAGTCAGACACAACTGAGTGACTTCACTTTCACTTTTCACTTTCATGCATTGGAAGAGGAAATGGCAACCCACTCCAGTGTTCTTGCCTGGAGAATCCCAGGGATGGGGGAGCCTGGTGGGTTGCCATCTATGGGGTCACAGAGTCGGACATGACTGAAGTGACTTAGCAGCAGCAGCAACATGAAGTACAAACTGTATAAGCAAATGAGGATGCCAAGCTACCCCTCAACAGAAATATTAGCAATGAGGAAGAACTCAAGCTAACTGAAAATATCAGTTGGTTGAAGATTGGATCACACCAAAACAACTGTTAATACCCAAACTGTTTCAGCATTCTAAATTTAAACAGAGCACACTCCTTTGCAACATCAATTTACATAAGACTTTGAAACTGAGTTTTTAAACTTTGCATTTATCATGAAATATCCTTAACCATTGAGATCTATATACACTTTTCCATGTGGTGTTTTCAGCATAGCTTTTGTGCTAGGAATTAGTTTAAAAATTTTTAAAGAAATAGCACAGCAATTATCTAAATCATCAAACCAGGAAGGCAGTAACCTGGACAGTGCTCCAGAATATTCCAGTCACTAGAGGGGTTAGCCTTCCTCTCCAAAATCTTTAACTCAAGCATTGTGCTTCCAGAAAATTAGCCAATTCCACTGTGACATTCATAAGAGGGCAACCAATGAATGTTTATTTTAAATCATCTTGTAATATATATATATATTATTTTTCAGATTTCCTGTTATAGACTATTACAAAATATTGAGCAGAGTTTCCTGTGCTATGCAGTAGATACTTAGTTATCCATTTTATATACAGTAATAGTAGTGTATACATTTTGTTAATTTTGATAACGTTATGGAGACCTTGTGAATATGTATGTAGATCCGTTCATTGAAACTTTTTGCAAATAAGAGGTAAGTTACCAACTGACAAATGAGTCAGCAGAAAGAGTAAAAGGGCACAACAGGGAGAATTTAAATATTTTTTCTGTTTTTTAAGGAAAATGAGAAAAACAAAAATGCATACTTGTGTTTTCTTTATTTTCATTAAGAAACAGGAAAAACACAGAAAAGATTACCAAGAAATTACAAAAAAGGCAGTAACAATATGAACATGGTGACTTCTGAAACTATTTCTATAGTTATTTGTGAAAACATGAGAATTATAATTAGTGTATGGATGTGAGAACAATCTGACTGAAACATCTGCATCTTGACTGACTGCCAGGGTGGCTCTCTGTGATGTAGATGGGCCAGTGTCTTCTTCCTCCTTGACTTCAAGGTACATCTCCCCTAAACCTGACTGCTCTATGACCTTACTGCCCAGATTCATACTTACTTGGATAATTTGAATCCTAAAAAAAAAATTTACAATATTTACAGTAGAAGCTCTGACTTGTAAGAAACCTATACTGTCTTTATACAGATCCAAGGGCTCTCATCTGCTCTACTTCCTGAAGCCTAAGCAGAAATTCAATTTTTTGTAACAGGGCGAACTCAAAGCATTGGGCAAGGAGCTTCCTGAACAAGCAGGTCCGGCAGTAGAGAGAAACAGGGCTGAAATCTCAACTGTGCTGCTTAGTAAGCCACACATCCTGGTGTGGGACTGTGTCTGCCTGTTTCTCATTCATACATGCATCCTATGGACTAGTGTGAGCCCTGCATCCAATTTGGCATACATGTGAGAGACTGGCCCTCTTGTATTTTCTGATACTCTTCCCCTCACAGTGAGGCATGAAACACTACAAATATACACTTTCAGGAAATCATTTTGAAGTACATGCTGTTGACATTACAGCCAGGTAGACAGATGACATTTCCAGCATAATCAATGAGCCCAGTTTGGTCTACATTAATACAAATGTGGTTTCTTTGCCAAACTTCTCTCTTTCTGTCTCTGATTTCTGTCTCATTTCTCTCTCTCCCTTCCTCTTCCCTCTCTGCCCTATTCAACATTTCTCACTTTCTCCCACTGACCTCATTCCTAAAACCTTGAAGAAAACAAGATTCTTTTTGCCTGAGTTTTCATTACATGGCTCAAATTTGGGTTGAAACAGTTCTTTCTGAAGCCATCTGCCACCCAAGCTGTTTGCATCCTTCACTGAATTCCCATTTCTAAAACCAGGGAGGAATCAAGGGCTTGCCTTGCCAGCTTCCTCTGAATTCACCCCTTGGACTCTGGTCTGCCCTGTTTTTCATTGCTTGCTTCTGGTCCTTCAGCTCCTTTCCCAGGCACCTTCTTCCTCCCCTCATACTCTACCTGGGGTCAACCCATTCTCAAGGCAACTGTCCCTCTATTATTCTACTGACAAATTGTCAACTTCCTGCTCTTTCCATAAATGATATTCCCCAAATCCATTGCTGTATCAAAATATGTGAAATTTTTACTTTTTAAAGGACATATTAAGCAAAAGAAGTACAATGATGATATATGTACTATTTAACTGGAAAGAGAGATACATACAGTCAGGATACTGACACAATTATTAAATTTATAGCACCTGATTGGGGAAAAAAAAAAAAACCAAAGGGTAAACACATTTACATATGGAGCAAAATTAAAAACAAATGGGCTCCAACTGAAGAATATTTCTTAAACTGGTCCATAGTCATAGTCCATTATTGTATGCCAGGGTTAAGTAGAAACCTTGTGATTATATGCAAAAATATTTTGTGCTAACATTCCTGGGGAGAGATTACACAGATTTCATCAACTTCTCAGGGGAAATCTCTGACCCAAATATGCTTAAAATATTGAAGGAGAGTCAATGATTAAAATATCAAAAGAAATTTACTATAAGTAATTGATAACATTATTTAATATTTAGCATTTTAAAGTACAAATATTAAATTCTATGTATAAATATTGAAATGGCCTCATCATTGGTGGGAGTATATTAATAGGATCAGGTAAGTTTTTTGAGCTTACTCAAATTGCTTCATATATGATTTTTTTTAATGTGGAGGCATTCTTTTTTTAAAACTTTTTTTATATTGGAATATAGCCAGTTAACAATGTTGTGATTGTTTCAGGTGGACAGCAATGGAATTCAACCATAAATATCCATGTGTCCCTTCTCCGCCAAACTTCCCTCCCATTGAATAAAGTTCCCTGTGCTGTATAGTAGGCCCTTGCTGATTATCCATTTTAAATATAGCAGTGTATACATGTAGATCTCAAACTCGCTAACTATCCCCTCCCCCCATCTTTCCCCTCCAGCAACCCTGTTTGTTTTCTAAGTCTGTGAATTTGTTTCTATTTTATAAATAAGTTCATTTGTATCATTTCTTTTTAGATTCCACATATAAGAGATGACATATGATGTTTCTCCTTCTCTATCTGACTTATTTCACTCAAAATGACGTTCTCTCCCCACTCCAATACCCTTGCCTGGCAAATCCCATGGATGGAGGAGCCTGGTGGGCTGCCGTCCATGGGGTCGCGAAGAGTCGGACACGACTGAGCAACTTCACTTTCATGTTACACTTTCATGCATTGGAAAAGGAAATGGCAACCCACTCCAGTGTTCTTGCCTGGAGAATCCCAGGGGCGGCGGAGCCTGGTGGGCTGCCGTCTCTGAGGTCGCACAGTCAGACAGGACTGAAGCGACTTTGCAGCAGCAGCATCAATGGTAGGAGTATATCAGTAGGACCAGGTAAGTTTTTCAAGCTTAATAAATCACTTCATATATGATTTTTTAAATGTGAAGGTATTCTTTATAGTAGCATTTCCTAAAACTTTGTATGTATATTTAATAGAGTCCTAGACCCCACCCCACAAATACTGAATGGAAATTTAGGAGCCTTAGGAATTTTATTACTTTTTGTTTAAGATTTTACTTTTTTAGGGCAGCATTAGGTTCATAGCAAGCTTTGGAGAAAAGCGCAATGATTTCCCATATATTCCCTGTGCCACACATGTATAGCTGTTATCAACATTCCCCACCAGAATGGTACATTCATTATGACTGATGAATCTACAGTTGACATACCATTATTACCCAAAGTCCATAGTTACACTAAGGTTGACATTATGGATCATTCTATGGATCTGGACAAATGTATAATGACATGTATCCACCATAGTATCAAACAGAATAGTTTCACTGCCCCTGAAATCCTCTGTGTTCTAGCTATTCAACCTTCCCCTTGGAACTTTTTTGAAACAAGTATCATAGGTGATTCTTATCAATAAGAAGCATTTTGTGAAAAAATTTCCAAATTTAATATTAATATTTGTTCCATCACAGAAAAATGAATGGACTCACAGAAGGAAAGCCAGAAGTCCATACACTAATTTTTAAAAAGTATCATTTCTAAAATTAGATTCCTTTCTTTGCAAAATTTTGAATACAAATGATGAATAATTATAACAGTTTTGAGCACTTTGATCTTCATAGCAATGCAACAGATATTAAAATTAATTTTGTAATACATCTGTAACCGGATAGGTACAAATGTTTTTCTACTCAATTTTTCCAAACCAGGTACTACAATACACTTACTGAAAATACGTGGAGAACTTCATGTTCATGTGTCTTGGAATTTGATGATCATGCCTAAAGTATTAAGAAATTATTCAAGGAATCTTAGCATAAAAGGCAAGACATTAAAAGAAGCAGCAGGGGGTCAAGTATTCTCCCTCAAACATATGATTCCATTAAACTAATAGTTTTTTTCACAAAAGGAATGTTTTTCTAATGTATTACAAATCACCCAGGGAGATTATTCATAATGGTCATTCTAATGCGCTAGTTCTGCTAGTTTACTCTACAGTGCCAACCTTAATAACAACATAACAGGAGGAAATTTCTTTTTAATTTTAAGTGTTTAATTTTTAAAATTAATGTAATCAATTCAATTCCACAAATATTTGTTTAGTATCTTCTATAAGCCTGGCTCTAAGCTAGGAACTAAGGATAAAATGATGAGTAAAGGCACAATTCCTACCTTAAAGAAGACATCTTGTTTCAGATTTTTAAAAAAGTTTTCTCCTGCTTTTTAAAATCTGGGGTAAACTAAATCCAGGGTTGACAAACTTTCCTGTAAGAAATCAGATAATAAACATTTTATGCCTTGCAGACTGCAGAGCCTCTTTATAACTGTCCAGTTCTACTGTGTAGCACTGAAGTTGCCATTGTTTGCTGTGGTTTTAGTTTCTCAGTCCAGTCTGACCCTTCTGCGACCCATGGATCGTAACCTGCTGGGTTGCTCTGTCCGTGGGATTTCCCAGGCAAAAATACTGGGGTAGGTCGCCATTTCCTTCCCCAGGGGATCTTCCCGATCCGGGGATCAAACCCATGTCTCCTGCATTGGCAGGCAGATTCTTGACCACTGAGTGATCTGGGAAGCCCTAAAGCTGCCATGAGTGAGTGAAGTCGCTCAGTCGTGTCCGGCTCTTTGCGACCCCATGGACTGTAGCCTAACCAGATTCCTACGTCCATGGGCTTTTCCAGGCAAGACTACTGGAGTGGGCTGCCATTTCCTTCTCCAGGAGATCTTCCCGACCCAGGGATTGAACCCAGGTCTCCTGCATTGTAGGCAGACGCTTTACCGTCTAAGCCCACCAGGGAAGATCAAAAAGCATGGTTACAATAAAGCTTTATTTATATGAAGTTTGCTGGCCAGATTTTGTCCTTGCACTAGTTTGCCAGTGACTNCCAGGAGATCTTCCCGACCCAGGGATTGAACCCAGGTCTCCTGCATTGTAGGCAGACGCTTTACCGTCTAAGCCCACCAGGGAAGATCAAAAAGCATGGTTACAATAAAGCTTTATTTATATGAAGTTTGCTGGCCAGATTTTGTCCTTGCACTAGTTTGCCAGTGACTAAATAATTTGTGAATGTTTATTTAAATTTTAAATGCTCATTTAACCCTTTATCATATCTGCTTTACTGAAAATGTTTAGACCAGACATCATGAAAACTGGTATACTGAGGAGATAGGGACATAAAGAATGACAGAAAAAATAGACAGAGAAATTAAGGAAGTCATTAGATGAGGAAAGGCAGCATCATGCAAACAGAAAGTGATTCAAGAGTGGTCAAGCTCTACTGAGCAAGTGCGAAATCTTTTAAAACATTTGTGCAACAGCAATAATAACATTATTCTATAGAACAATCACTTCCATGCAAAATCACCTTTATAGTTCTAATTTGCTTTAAAAAAAAAAACAAAAACGGATGTGTTCAGTTAATGTTAGTAGCTAAGTCATGTCTGACTCTTTGTGACCCCATGGACTACAGCCCACCAGGCTCCTCTGTCCATGGGATTCACCAGGCAAGAATACTGGAATGGGTAGCCATTCCCTTCTCCAGGACATCTTCCTGATCCAGGGATCAAACCTTGGTTTCCTGCATTGCAGGCAGATTCTTTACCATCTGAGCCACCAGGGAAGCCCCAGATATGTTCAACTATACTTCAGTAATAACATTTTTAAAAAGTAGATGTGTCAAAGAATTGGAGATAAAATTGAACTGTAATGCAAAATCATTTTTTTCAATTAAAAAAACAAACAAAACATCAATATCTCCTCAAATACTACCAACCCAGAGACACTTCTTTTTCACTGAAAAATTTTCAAATGTGTTAGAACAGCTGACTCTTCAAAGGGTCCTTCCCATCATTCACGCCCAACGTTCACATTTTCAACGGCTACAGTGCTTAGCCAGTAAGAGCCTGTCACCACAGTGATATTATGTGTCAGGCACTGTGTGAGGAACTTTCTGGAGGTCATCTCACTGAATCCTCCCCACAATCCAAGGATTCAGGCACTATTATTATTCTGTCCATATTAGAAATGAGAAATCTAAAGCACAGAGAGGTAGAACAATTTACCTATGTTCAAGCAACTAATCAGTGGCAGAATCACTAGGAACCCAGGAATCCTGTCTCCACCATCCATGCTCTGAATTTTCAGTGCTTCCTGAGGAAAAATAATGGCTTCACCAATGGCTCAGCAAGTAAAGAATCCACTTGCAATGCAGGAGACACAGGAGATGTGGGTTCGATCTCTGGGTTGGGAAGATCCCCTGGAGTAGGAAATGGCAACCCACTTTAGTATTCTTGCCTAGAGAATCCCATGGACAGGGGAACCTGGCAGGCTACAGTCTATATGGTTGCAGAGTCGGACATGACTGCAGTGACTTAGCACATAGCACAAGGAAAAATAAGTGTATACACACCTATGATGTATCCCTGTCATCAGCATTCTGACACTGCTTGTTTTCACTGTGATACGTATGAAAAATATACATGTCTCTGCTACTCATGAAGAAATAATGGAAACAATGGCACAATTTTCAGTAGTTTGGTAAATGACTCTTAATACTTTGGTTTCTGAGGGCCACAACATAACCACTTCTGTGTCAGACCTGTCAATGGTCCTGAACATTCTGGGAGACCCAAACATGTTGCAAATAAGGCAAAAGTCACAGCTACTTTTCCCAGAGGATGCACACAAGTATAGTGTGATAGCCCTGTAAGTGCACTGCTCACATCTCCTTCCAGAGAACTCCTGCCAAAAGAAGAGTTTTTGGACAGCCCCATCTACTGCACCCCTGGATCTGTGACAGTAGTCACAGCAAAACCTCACTTCCCCTGAGGTGGCATGGAACCAGTAACTGAGGATGGCAGGCAAACTAGTGCCAGTGCCTTTCTGCCTGACCTGGGATGCTTCCAACAAGCAACTTGTCCTGAGGGGATTCTCATCAGCCTGGCTGAGCTTTTCTTGAAGCTGTACTACAGTTTGAGACTTTCTACCCAATCCTTCCTTCTTGTTCTCCCTTCACGGGTGTCAGACCTGCACTGTGGTCTCATTGCTACCTATTCCTGATCCCTCTCCTTTATCTTCCATAGGAGTTTCCTCATAGTTGAGCTTGTCTGATACTGTCTTGAAGTCTATTTCCTGAAGGACCCGAAATGATATTCACAAGCATGTAAAGTGTTGTGCACCTTTCAGAGGGTTGGCTGAAAGAAACTCAAAGCCTATTTGTAGACCCCTTGGAGTGTAAGAACACCAGGTTAAGAACCTGTTCAGATTGTACAATGAAAGTAAAATGAAAAGACACTAAGTTAACATCTATATTATTCTGCTTTTATAGTTAAAATAATTTGGCCAATGATTTAAAAAAATATATATACATAATCAATTACTTGTACTTAAATACTGGTAGTAATACATTATGGTAACTTATTTTTAGAAGCTTTAATGGAAAACAGGAGAGCCACACGAATGCCATAATTTTTTTTTTTAATTAATGTTTTCTCAAAAACTGTTTTCTGGAAAGAACAATGGGCTCTACAACACTGAAGCCTGAACTAAAATCCTAGCCTGACCAGTCTTGCTGAGTTACTTACTATAAGCCACTTTACTTTTTTGGGCTAAAAATGCATTGTCTCTGAGATGAAGGAGTTGGATTAGATAACTTTTAAGGAAACTTTAAATTCTTAAAATTTTGTGATAATATACATTCCTCTCTGTGGCATAAGTAATAAAGAGTACCAGGATGATAAAGTTAATTCTAAGGCAAATGTAATAATACCAATAATGTTATTTCAGAAAAAAACTGATGATAACTTTATTTGAAATCCTCAAGATCTGACCCCTGCCTCTTTTTCCAGATTTACTCACTATGTTCCAGCAACACTTTTCTAGTCCTGGTACCTCTCATTCCTTCCTCTATGTCTGGTGCATCTGTTTGGAAAGTAGTTCTTGTGGATCTCAAATGACCAACTCTTTACAGTTGAGGTCTTGATTCAAATGTCACCTCCACCAAAAGACCTTATGTGATCATACTGCCCAAATTAAAGCCCCTGCCCCCACCATCTCTAACCCTCTTTATCAGAACACCCTGTACATTTATTTGCCCACCAGTAATTATCACTATTTCATTGTTTGGTTGTCCCAACTAGAATAGAAAAATCTTTGGGACAAGCATTTCGTCTGTCTTGTGTGTAATTGGAATGATGCCTGGCATGGAGGAAGCACTCAATAACTGCTTTCTACATGAACAAATGAGTTAGTAAATGAATGGATGCCCCATAAGAGAAAACATTTTAACTTTTAGAAGGGTTACATAGAAGCAGAACATAAACTTGATACTGTATGTTGTTTTTCACAATTTGAGAAGATAGTAACCCAAACTAAGCCAGAGGAAGCATTAACATTCACTTTGGGCTGTGTTTTTCTATGGAAGGTCAATAGAGTTATATGCTGATCAATACCAAGATCATGTTTTAACTGACTAAGTGAAAAGGCTTAAATTACTTAGCTTTTAATATTTGGAAACAAAGTATCAAAATAATTCTATTGATTTCCAAAGAATTAAAAATCACAAGGCCTAATAATAAAGTCATGAAATAGCTCAATGAAAATTTAATTACTGTAGAAAGGTTACATTAAGAATGAGTCATAGAAGTTTAAAGAAAACTTTAAAAAAAAAAAAACAACAAAGTTCTTTAACTGAATCTGATGCCATAAAGTCCAAGATGCAGACAATTTTGAAGTTAACTCTCAATTTCCCACAGTAGACTTTGGAGTTGTAGCAGAGAGGATACAACTTTTGAACTTCATAAATCCTGTATCTGGCACTAGTAACTAAGGTTTTGAGCAATTCTTTTAATTTCTCTGGGCATCGATTTTTAATTTGCAAGAAAGGTCTTGTAATACATGTTTTGCATTATTACTGATACTTACTTTGAAAATTCATGATACTCTAAAGCACTAAACATGGGATTCATCACACATGAGATAATAAACAACAGCTCAGCTGGACAATGAAAATGAACTGTCAGACTATGGGGAATGGTGTGGAGATTGCTTAAAAAACTGAAAATAGAACTCCCATGCAAGCCAGCAATCCCACTGCTGGGCATACATATCGAAGAAACCAGAATTGAAAGAGACACGTGTATCCCAATGTTCATCGCAGCACTGTTTACAATAGTCAGGACATGGAAGCAACCTAGATGTCCATCGGCAGACAAATGGATAAGAAAGCTGTGGTACATATACCCAATGCAATATTACTCAGCTGTTAAAAAGAATGCATTTGAATTAGTTCTAACAAGGTGGATGAAACTAGAGCCTATTATACAGAGTGAAGTAAGTGAGAAAGAAAAACACCAATACAGTATATTAACACATATATATGAAATTTAGAAAGATGGTAACAATGACCTTATATGCGAGATAGCAAAAGAGACATAGATGTAAAGAACAGACTTTTGGACTCTGTAGGAGAAGGTGAGGGTGGGATTATTTGAGAGAATAGCATTGAATCATGTATATTACCATATGTGAAACAGATCGCCAGTCCAGGTTTGATGCATGAGACAGGGTGCTCAGGGCTGGTGCACTGGGATGACCCTGAGGGATGGGATGGGGAGGGCTGTGGGAGGAGGTTCAGGATGGGGAACACATGTATACCCATGGCTGATTCATGTCAATGTATGGCAAAAACCACCACAATACTGCAAAGCAATTAGCCTCCAATTAAAATAAATAAATTTTAAAAAGAAAGAAAATGCACTGGCAGAGTAAGGCTACGGTGCTCAGGAGTACTGTGTGAGAGGGGAAAGAAGGCAGAATTACCTCCAAAGCACATTTCCTTCTTGAGAAACTGGATATGATCACTTTCTTTGTAAAACATGAAATCTGTATGGTTGAAAATTGACTTAAATATTTTGAAAGTAGGCTTTTCCCCTAGAAAGAAAAAGGCAAACAGCTCTAGGAGGTAAATCTTTTCATTATATTTTTAAAAAGAATCTGCATTCATAATGAACGTTAACACAAAATTATATTCTTCTATGCTACGCTTTGGCCATGCCACGCAGTTAGCAGGATCTGTTTCCCAACCAGGGATCAAACCAGAAGACATAACAGTGAAAGCCTGGAATTCTAACCACTATGCCACCAGGGAACTCCCTTTGCCATTATTTTCAGTGTCATATGAACTAATTTTTATTTTTAAAAGTTACTTAATTATTTGTTTGGCTGTGCTGGGTTCTAGTCACAGCACATAGGATCTTCATTGCTGTGTGTGGGATCTGTTAGTTGGGTCACATGGGATCTCTGGTAGCGACATGTGAACTCTTTAACTGTGGCATGTGGGATATCTAGTTTCCTGATTAGGGGTCAAACCTGGGCCCCCTGCATTGGGAGTGTAGAGTCTTAGCCAGTGCACTACTAGGGAAGTCCCTGAACTTATTTTCAAAAGGCTATAAATAAACAATCATGCAGAACACAAGGAATGATGCACATTAGGCATTCATAAGATGGTCAATAAATATTTATTCAGGATCTAGCATGCTCATGATTCTATAAAAATAAAAAGGCAATCCAATCACTGGCCCATTCATTCATTCACTCAACAAATATTTATGTAGTACCTAATGCTGAAGACATGAAGCTTATTTCCCCTGGGGATAAAGTGGCTGTGGCATTATTAGTTTTATACCAATATACACAAAGTTCATATTTAAAGGGAGAGAAAGGCTGTCTTGAGGAGGTGACATGAGCTGAAATCTATAAATAAGGATTAAACTGGAGAAGGGTATGAGTTAAAGGTAGGAAAAGACACCCCAAACAGAGATAATTGCAAATGCTGAGATCTTATGGCAGTAAGCAAGGTGACATTTCCCAAAGTCTGAAAGAAAGCCAATGTGGCTGGAGAGCATAGGGTATTGTGGTGACAGAAAAAGAGAGGTTAGTCAAGGGCCAAAACTTGTAGAGCCTTTTAGACTTTGTTTAGGATACAGCCTTTGTCTTAAAATCAATGAGAATTCACTGAGGAGATTCAAGAAAGCAGTGGCATGCTTTGATCTGCATTTTGGAAGATTATTTTAACCTGAGGTGTTGAGAACAGATTGGGGTAGATCATTAGACAGGAATACATAGATGACAGTAAGAGACTGTTTTAGTAGGTCGGATGAGAGGTGATATTTAGCTTGGGCTTGATATTCAGTGGCAATAGCGATGGATGAATGGAGTCCAAAATTTTTATGAGGTGAAACTTATAGGGCTTATTGATGGAGAAAATACACAGAGAGGCATAGTTAGGGATGGCAGAGAAATAAGGGACATGAAACTGTCCAAGTCTTTCTCGGGTTTTTGACCAACAAAAGTGGATGTTATTGTTGTTTAGACATTAAGCTGTATCTGACTCTTTGCAACCCTGTGGACTGTAGCCCACCAGGCTCCTCTGTTCATGGGATTTCCCAGACAAGAATACTGGAGTGGGTTGCCATTCCCCCCTCCAGGAGATCTTCCTGACCCAGGGATTGAACCTGAATCTCCTGTATTGGCAGGTGGGTTCTTTACCAGAGCCACTAAGGAAGCCTACACAAGTGGATAGGGTGAAGGTATAATTCACAAGAAGAAATTTTCCTTGGAAGAAAAGCTATGACAAACCTAGACAGCATATTAAAAAGCAAAGACGTTACTTTGCCAACAAAGGTCCGTCTAGTCAAAGCTATGGTTTTTCCAGTAGTCACGTATGGATATGAGAGTTGGACCATAAAGAAGGCTGAACACTGAAGAACTGATGCTTTTGAACTGTGGTGTTGAAGAAGATTCTTGAGAATCCCTTGGACTGGAAGGAGATCAAAACAGTCAATCCTAAAGGAAATCAACCCTGAATATTCATTGGAAGGACTGATGCTGAAGCAGAAGTTCCAACAAACAGCATATGATGCAAAGAGCTACCTCATAAGAAAAGACCCTGATGCTGGGAAGGATTGAAGGCAGGAGGGGAAGGGGACGACAGAGAATGAGATGATTGGATGACATCACCGACTCAATGAATGTGAGCTTGAGCAGGCTCCAGGAGACGGTGAAGGACAGGGAAGCCTGGCTTGCTGCAGTCCATGGGGTCGCCAAGAGCTGGACATGACTGAGTGGCTGAACAGCAAATAATTCACTGAAGTACGAAATACTGGAAGAGGGTCAGGTCTTGAGGCTGATGTCTGGTCAGGTGAGAAGATCACAATGTTATTAACTTGACTTCAAGTTGCCTTAGAGATATCCAAGAAGGCAAGAGGGTCTAGAGTATGTAAGAGAGATTGTAGGCTGGAAATAGAGGGTTGAGGGTCATTGGTGACCTTTAGTATTATAGGTGAGATTTTCCAGAAAGACAAAATATAAAGGAAAAGGGATCTAAACTAAGCCTTAAAAAAAATTCTAAGTTTAGAATACCTGGGTAGAAGATGATTAACCTGAAAATGAGTATTAAAAGAAATGGCAAGAGAAAAAGGAAGAAAGTCAGACCAGGATCTACTAAAGAAATCAGTGGAAGAGAATCTTTTAAGAAAGAAGGAGTCAAGGATATCCAATGCATAACCACATACATATACAAAAATACAAACTGTTGAAAGTTTTTTCTGAGGGATTAAGGTAGTAATAGCAATATTAAGAATAACAAATCAGACTTCTGCTTCTGATCATGATGGAATATCAGAAGCCAAGCTTACCCTTCCACTGAAACAACTAGAAAACTGCACAAAATTTATGAAACCCATGTGAAAACATAGAAACACATTCGAGGATAGTGTCCATGGTTGCTGAGAAAAGAGAAACAAGCTGAATGAGCGTCACGATTTCCCTGACTTTCAGCCTGGAGGTAAATTCTAGACCATGCAATGAGGAGGAATGGTTCTCAAGCATTAGTAAATTTGAAGAGTCAGAGACCAGCCATCAGAGAAGCTAAGGTAGCTTTCAGAAGCTTGAGCAGTAGAGTTCCATAAAAGAAGGGAGCTATGCAGAAAGTCAGCTCCGTAAATCTGAATATAGTTCTTCTTGAGTCTTTGCTGAATTCTAAGAGGTGTGTATGGAGAAGAAAACAGTGAAAATCTAAGCAAACATTGAATGAGAAGATGTAAGATAAGAAGTTACTACTGTTCACAGAGGGATGGGAGATGTTCAGCTTCTTACTGCTTGAGTAAAAAGTCCTTGTTAATCACCCTGGGCATTCAGTAGTGACCCCAGGAGGTTATACCACAGTAGCAAGGCTAATTTTTGTTTATAGTGAAGGCTACTCAGCACTCATCCTACCAAAGCTTAAGACAAGCCTTGGTCTGATCCACAAGTCATAACTGCCTACCAAACAAGACCCAGCACTGATTTTAAGACAGAAAAATCAAGATGTTCAACAATGTAACATGTAAATGTCCATTACCTGCTCAAAAAGCTCTAGACATACCAAGAAGCAGAAATACACTGACTGATAAACAGGATAAAAATCAATAAATAGAAACAGACACAGAAATGATAGAGATGATAGGATTAGTACTAAAAAACTAGAAAAAAACCTCTAATAAATGCTATAAATAGGCTCAAGGGTTTAAAAGAAAATACAAACATAAGAGGAGAGACATAAATAAAAATGATCACAGACTATTTGTCAGAAACTACAAGTCACGAGGAAGTGACACAAGATCCGTGCAGTGCTAAATGGAAAACAAAAGTTGTTGGGGCTTCCCTAGTGGCTCAGCGGTAAAGCATCTGCGTGAGTCACGAGCTCGGTCCCTGACCTGGGAGGGACTGAACGAGCTGAGGAGCAGCTAAGCCATGAGCCACAGCTGTTGAGTCTGTGCTCCAGAGTCTGGGAGCCGCGACTCCTGAGCCCCTGCACTGTGACTACTGAAGCCCGGGTGCCACGGGGCGCACACTTCACAAGGGAAGCTGCCACAATGAGAAGCCAACACAGCACAACGAGAGAGTAGCCCTCACGCCCCAAGACTCCAGAGAAGCCTGCACAGCAATGAAAACCCAGCACGTTGCATCGCAGGCTTGTGCTCAAATAGATACAATTAGTCAAAAGAAAGTTTTAAAGGCTGTCAGCGTAGAATTTTACAAACAGTGAAAATAGCTTTCAACAGCAAAGGCAAACAAAGCATTTTTCAGGCAAATAAAAACTAAAAAATGTTGCCAGGAGACCTGCACCACATGAAATGTTAAATAAAGTTCTCCAGGTGGAAAAAAATGATACCAGATGAAAAATATATGTAGTGGTATTTACATCATAAATGGATAAAAAAAGAAATTATAACAATGAAAAATGATAGGAGGTGGGAAATGAAAATGTCGTGGGATAACGGTTATACATAATGGGTAAACTACTAAAATATTATTAAAGATAGACTAGGATGAGTTAAATATAAGTCCTAGAGGTACTACTAAAAAATCAAACCAATAATCTCTTGGTAGAGATGAAAATAGAATACTAAAAGCTACTGAATCCAAAGGAGAAGAAAAAAAAGTAGAGAAAATGAACAAAAAATGGATATTATAACATAAGAAAAATGGCAAGATGGTAGGCTTAAATCCAATCATATTAATAAGTATATTAAAATAAATGACCTAGGGGACTTCCCTGGTGGTCCAGTGGTTAAGACTCTGCACTTCCACTGCGAGAGCATGGATTTGATCCCCATTTGGGGAACTAAGCTCGCACATGCTGTGTGGCACAGCCAAAAAATAAAAATAAAAGTAAATGATCCAAACACTGCCATTAAAAGATAGAGATTATTTTAAAATAAANCAATCATATTAATAAGTATATTAAAATAAATGACCTAGGGGACTTCCCTGGTGGTCCAGTGGTTAAGACTCTGCACTTCCACTGCGAGAGCATGGATTTGATCCCCATTTGGGGAACTAAGCTCGCACATGCTGTGTGGCACAGCCAAAAAATAAAAATAAAAGTAAATGATCCAAACACTGCCATTAAAAGATAGAGATTATTTTAAAATAAAATATTTAAAATTATTTTAATTTAAAATATTTTATTAAAATAAAAATTTTTTAAAAAATAAAATTATTTTAAAATCTGGTAGAGATTATTTTAAAAAGACCAACTATATGCTATCCCAACAATATACTTTAAAAATGTAGACAAACATAGGATAAAAGTATAAGGACGGCAAAACATATATCCATGTAAAAGTAAATATAAGAAATCTGGAGTGATGCAATAATATCAGAGAAGGAAGATATTGGAATAAGATATATTACCAGAGATTAGGGGGATTTTTTATAATGATAAAGGGTTTGATTCATCAAGAAGAGATATTAAGTCTAAAATGTTTACATCCAGTAACTGAATGGCATAGTACATGAAACAAAAGAAGGAATTTTTAATTGAAAGAATAAAGAGATAAAATCTCAGTTATAGCTGGGTAATTCAAGACTCTTTTCCAAATAATTAATAGAAAGTAGATAGAAAATCAGGAAGAATATAAAATATGTATATAACACTATCAGACAACTTGACCTAATTAACATCTGTAGAACATTATGACAACAGCAACATGTATATTCACTACAAGTGCAAATGAAATATTAAGCAAGGTAGACCATATTCTAGGTCTCAAAACAAGTCTCAAAACTTAATAGGGTTTAAGATTTTATAGAGTGTGTTCTCTGAACAGAATCAAATTTTGAATGGAATTAATTAGAGATCAGTATCAGATAAAAGCTGAAAAATCCCTCAATATTTGGAAATTAGCATACTTTAAAAAACAAGTTTAACAAATTATTTGAACAGATGCTTTACAAAAGACATAGACATGTCCAATAAACACATGAAAAAAAAGTTAAATATCTTTAGTTATCAGGGAAATGCAAATTTAAACCATAATAAATACTACAACACACACATTAGAATGGCTAAACTTCAAAATACAGTTGACTCTTGAACAACCCAAGGGTTAGGGGCACCAACTATCTGTTTAAATCTGCATGTAAAAATCTGAAATCAGCAGTTGAAAATCTGCATGTAACTTCGAGTTGACTCTGGAAGATCCTGCGTCTGTGGATTCAAGCAACTGCAGGTAGCACAGTACTGTGATACATACAGTTGAAAAAAATTTACTTATAAATGGATCCTTGCAGTTCAAACACTTGCTGTTCAATGGTCAACTTTATTGACAATACCAAGTGCTGGCAAGATTGTAAAGCAACTAGAACTTCATGCATTGCTTTCAGGGTTATAAAACAGTATAGCTACTTTGGAAAACTGGCAGTTTCTTAAATAGCTAAACATAGGGCCTAGCAAGTCCAAGAGAAACAAAACACATAAAGACTTGTACACACATGTTCATCACAGTTACTCATAATAACCAAAAACTGAAACAACTCAAATGTCCATCAAGAGGTAAATGGATTAAAAATTATAGTATATACATATAACAAAAAATCCTACTCAATAAAAAGGAATGAATAATGACACACACAGTATAGCTGAGTTTCAAATCACTCTGCTGAGGCAAGAAGTCAGAAAGACTACGTGCTGTATGATTCTATTTATGTGAAATTAATCTAAAGTGACAAAAAGCATATCAATAGTTACCTGGGAAGGGGTGGTGAGGGAAATTGTTGAAGTGATGAAAATTATTCTGTTGATACTTAGATAGGTGACTGATTTGTCAAACCTTGTCACACTATACTTGAAATAGATACTTTTTAATGTAAATATGTCAATAAAGTTTATTTTAAAATAACACTCCACATTTCCATCCTAATGTTCAATATTAAGAGAAAATATGAAAGAGGAAAAAAGATAAAGATTCATCAGAAAATTAGATCATTTGGAAGTTAGAAACTCAATTCTAAATCTTTCATGAATATATTGCCTTTAAGTGTAGACTCTAGAAGCAGGATCCCAAGGTTAACATCCCAGCTCTGACACTTGGTAGCTGAGTGATTCTGGACAAGTTAAGTCACTATCTGTGCCATAACTTACTATAAACTGGATGATAACTGACCTTCCCAGGCAGCACTAGTGTTAAAGAACCCACTTGTCAATGCAGGAGATGAGCGTTTGATCCCTGGGTCGTGAAGATCCCCTGGAGGAGGGCACAGCAGCCCACTCTAGTATTCTTGCCTGGAGAGTCCCATGGGCAGAGGAGCCTGGTGTGCTACAGTCCATGGGCTTGCAAAGAGTCAAACATGACTGAAGCAACTTCGCATGCATGTAGGATGAAGCACATACCTACCTCATAACATTCTTAAAGAGACTAAATGAAATAATATATATGCAGTGCTTACAACTGTGTCAGGCACACAGTAAATGATATGTGTTAGCTATTATTATGCAAATCAAAACAACTATAGACTTATTCCAGGATGCTCATATGAGTTGTTTCTATCTGATGGCTGTTTAGTAGTCTATTAAAAAAGAAATCTAACACACTTTACAATGAAAATCACCCCCTATATGCTATAAAGGTAGACAGACCAAGATTTCATGAAAAGAGAGACTGAAAGAGAATCTGAAGTATCATTATAATCTAGAGGTGAGTCCCAAGTCTGGACAAACTAGGGCAATTTTCAACATCTCTTTTATGGGATGTTTTATCTCTTTGTAAAAATGAGATTTTCATTTCTAGAGCTGTCAATTCACCAAGTTGAATTATGAAAGTTTAAATAAATGCACAGTACATAAGAAGTAAAATTAAGAGATTCTCAGAACTAATTATATTAACTATAACATTTCTAAACTATCATGCCAAAAAATATAAAATAAATTAGAAGCATCTAATTAAAATGTTGTAATATAAGCTCAGATTTAGTTGCCTTATATATCCTGAGAGATCTGTTGAATAGCAAAATTTCCTTCTTTTTTTTGGATGAATAATATTTCCTATTGTATACATATACCTTAGCTTCTTTATTCATTCATTGAAGGATAGACACTTAGGCTGTTCCCATGTCTTGTCTATTGTAAACAATGCTGCAATGGAATTGGAGGGCAGATATTTTTTCAAGATAGTAATTTCATTTTCTTCAGATATATACCTAGAAGTGGAACTGCTCGATCATATGGTAGTTCTGTTTTTAATTTCTTGAGGAACCTCTGTACTGCTTTTCATAATTTACATCCCCACCAACAGTGTACAAGAGTCCTATTTTCCCCCATACCCTGCCAGGACCTGTTCACTGTTGTCTTTTTGATGATGGCCATTCTAATAGTTGTAAGGTGATAGCTCATTCTAATTTTGATTTGCCTTTTTCTTATGATTAGTGATGTTCATCATCTTTTCCTGTACCTGTTGGCCATGTGAATGTCTTTCTTTGAAAAATGTCTATTCAGTTCCTCTGCCTATTTTTTAATCAGATGATTTTTTTTTGTTATTGAATTACATATCAAATTTCTTACATAATTATGCAATATCTGACTTTTTCTTATATGTTAGTATCTAAAATAAAAATATTCTGAAGATGTTTTATTAAAAGGCAAATTCTTTGCTATGTGACATCCTATGGCTTGGGAATTTTAATCCCTTCTTTTGCTGATATAGTTCTTTTTCAGCTTCAAACACAATACCTATGATCTGAAAAAAATATATGTACTAAGTATAACTTTTTGTCAATACTGTTTACTAACATGTTTTCTTTCCATCCTAGAAGAGTATGAGAAAGAGTAAAATATTTGTTAATTTATTTAGGTTCAATCTCCCTCATGTTCACTGATCATGTGCAATATAATTTTCTAAATAGCATAGAATTTTGGCTTCTTTCTAATCAAAATCTTTTCTTATGGTTTTATTTTTACATGACATTTGTTACATTTGAGTTACAGACTATTAGACATGTGACTTCTTAATCAAAATGAATAGGCACCACCTTAAAAAAACTCATAGAGTTAACTGTTGAGGTGGAAAGTATACTTTGCACCAAATTAGAATCTCGTTCTTAGATCTGACTGCCTTTTTCTTATTAAAAGAGCTGTTACACATTAAAAACTTGCTTTGATGGAGAATAGGAAAAAATACCCCATTATCAAAAACAAAGACTTGTTAAAGGTAGTACTGAAAATAAATAATTGGCTTTTGTTCATGAATGGCTACATGTGTTTTGTGGTTTGAAAGAGCTAAGAACAGATTGCTTCTCTTACATTGTTAGCAAAGAAATGTTTTCATCAATTAACATTCTTTGCTAAGAACAGTTTTTTCTTTTATCCAGTGCTTTTTCTCAAATAGAGTATTATATAAATAGGCCTGCCCAAAGGACAATTCCTGGGCTTTTTTCTTTGATGTCTTAGAGTATAATAATTATGGCATGCCAGTTCTGAATTATGGCAGAAAACAAAAAACTCACATTTCAAACAGATAATTTACTTGAAGAAAATGTTGCCACAGGTAGTCATTCCTGTTAATTAAATGAAAGGTACATCACCCACAAATCATGGACGTCTTCCTCTTTATCATGCTTTTGCCTAACATTTACATCCCAGAAGGATGGAAGTAGGGGACAAAGAGTTGTAAAAGAACTGTTAGAACACACCATTTTACTCACCTGCCTCAGTATTACCCTTCCCTCTTCCACCCTGTGCTGAAGTGATTATCGTTTTATGAGGGTCAGGTGCAACAATTGGCAACATTTTAAGGAGCAATTTCTCCTAACCAGGCTCTGTCCTACCTGCTTCATCTATTTTGATTCATTTAATCCTCACAATGTGTGTGTTAGTCACTCAGTCATCTCTGACTCTTTGCAACCCCATGGAGTAACCCTCCAGGTTCCTCTTTTCATGGAATTCTCAAGGCAAGAATACTGGAGTGGGTAGTCATTCCCTTCTCCAGGGGATCTTCCCGACCCAGGGATCGAACCCAGTCTCCCACATTGCAGGCATATTCTTTACTGTCTGAACCACCAGGGATGTCCAGTCATCACAATAATATTTGGTAACNGGCAAGAATACTGGAGTGGGTAGTCATTCCCTTCTCCAGGGGATCTTCCCGACCCAGGGATCGAACCCAGTCTCCCACATTGCAGGCATATTCTTTACTGTCTGAACCACCAGGGATGTCCAGTCATCACAATAATATTTGGTAACACGGTTGTTCCTATGTTACAGAGTAGGAACCTAAGGTCAAAGATCATATAGCTGCTGCATGGTAGAGACTAGATGCACACCCAGGCAGTCTGGCCCTAGAGCCCATGGACCTAACTGATCAATTCTATTCCCCCTCAGGGAATAGAACTCCTCAATACAGAGCAGGGGACCTCTGTCATTTTTTTGTTGTTGTTTAGTAAACAGTTGCTCCCTTGATAAGAGTAAGGTCCTAGAGGGAAAGAAAGGAAGGCAAGATAGAAGTGGGAGCTAAGGAAAGAGACGGATCTTGAATAGGGGAAAAGAAAGGAGTCTATTTAAAACAGTTTATGGAAAAATGAAAACAAACAGCGTTGTAGAAATAAATTTAAGGGCTATAGCAAAGTGAGAAAAAATCTTGGTAAATTTCTTTCAAAGAAAACAAGGCCACGATTTAGAATGAGATCATGCAGTATGTCTTTTTATACATGAACTAACATAAGCCTGGAAAAGATTTTAGTCTGACTGATAGATTTTACAGATTGGTAAACACAGAGCCAGGGAGATTAAACACTTTATCTAAGACGTAAAGAAGCAGGGAGCATATGAAGGCTAGACCCCCCAACCAGATCTCCTGACTTTGAGCTCAGTACCCTTCTACCAACTGTATCAAATACAATTCGTCAGCTTTCGAAACACAGAAATGGTGGTCAAGAGGTTTTTACTCAGTTTCAAGAATATAAAAAATAATTACAGCGTATCCATATTGGAGAGTAAATGCAAAAATCCCTAAAGTTATCTTCTCAATAGTCAAATAATATTGCAGGAGAGTAGCACAGATAAAGTAGTTATTTATAAATGCAAGAAAGAAAACTCTTCATATAAATGCAAAATTTGCCCCTAGTATTCTTTCCCTATAAATATTTTAAATGGATATTTTTACCTAATATTAAAAAATAGGAGGAAGGATGCAAAAAGAAAAATTGATTAAAAAGTAAAAAGGAAGAGGCCTTCTCTGAGATAAACCCTCAGATGTCAAAGAACCTTGCATTTAAGGTCAACTATAGATACAGTAGCAAATTCATACTAAAAGTTCAGAAGTTTACATATTTTACATTTTTAATTTTGAAAGTTAATAATTAACATTTGTGAGAATGGAGAAGTATATTAAACCTCATTTTCTAGTTGTGAGGCAGAGGCAGTGGAAAATATGTGATATTTCCAAGGTCAAACAGTAGATCGTTGAAAATCTGGGATTTTGAAATCAGATTTTCTATTGATCATAAAAATGTGTTAATTCTGTGAGGATGGAATTTTTTTTCATATTTCAAATTCTCTACAGCAATTTCCTTTGCTTTCTTTCTATGTTTCACTTTCACACCACTGGCATGTGTCAAAAGAATAATACTTGTCCTAATATCACTCAAGACTTCACTAACCTCTCTTGATTTGGATCACAATAATGCTCAACATCTCTGATGATGTTAGAGACTTAAATGTGATTTACTGCAGACAAACGATCCAAGTGATCTTCAAGACAAAACATCGAAAATTTAGATTTGAATGTCATCTTCCAACAACTTATTTCTACTACCTGAGGTAGACAGGAAAGGAAAACTAAAAAACCAAACCAAAACAAACCAAAACAGGAAACTAAGGTCTCTAAACATTCTCCAACACATACCTCTATTAATAAGCATTTTTTAGCACATACTTAAAAACTAATGTTATGAATTCTTTAAGTATAATGTTGTAGTAACATTACATAAATTATAAAACATAAATACAGAGAAATCCATAAATACAAAAAAACTTTTAATGTATATAGTGCTGATAATTTTACTAAATTTTAGTGAGAGTTATGTGATAGAAAATGCTGTATTACCTTGAAAATCTTGGCTTAATACCTGATCATAGAGGGTTCAAAGTCTAAGGTCAGTTTATTCCCATACTTAGATAAAAGGACTATTGTACTTAAATTAGATGGCACAAAGAGATACGGAAGAAGTGCAAAATTAGTTTCATGTACTCAATTATAATACTCAAATTTAAGTTCACCCATTAATTAGACAAAGGTTGTAGCTTAGTATTTTTCTAGTCTAGTAATTTTCTGACTTCGCCAATATCAATCAGTTTTCCTAGCAAAGTTTTTTTTTTTTTTTTTTTTAATTTAACGTTCAACATATTGGGTCTAAATCCACTGAAATGCATTTGGAAGATTTTCAATCATGTTAAAAATTGTCTGCAAATTTACTAAGTGTTCATAAATGAGAGTTTTAAGACAATGTGCTCATGCTATTTTTTAAAGTTTTTATTTGTAATAACAGCTTTATTAATATCTAATTGATACTCCATAAAGACACATCCATTATAAGTGTACAATGCAATTTAGTAAATATACAGTTGTGCAACCATCACCACCATTTAGTTGTAGAGCATTTCAATCACCTGAAAAGTTCTGTCATAATCACTTGCATTCAGTGTTCCCATTCCAGCCCAAGATAATCATTGATCTGCTGCTTTCTGTCTCTATTTTCCTTTTTTAGAAGTTTCAAATAGATGGTATCACAATATATATGATCTTTTGTGGCTGTTTTCCTCTTAGCATAATAAATTGGAGACTTATCTATATTATAACAAGAATCAGTAGTTCATTATTTTTATTAAGTAGTGTTACATTGTACAGTGCTTTAAAAACATTTAGTT
The DNA here is from genome assembly GCA_006410675.1 of Oreotragus oreotragus. Lineage (NCBI taxonomy): Eukaryota > Metazoa > Chordata > Mammalia > Artiodactyla > Bovidae > Oreotragus > Oreotragus oreotragus. Next base: position 162,281 of record SJYX01007497.1, read on the forward strand.
TTGGCTGTGCTAGGTGTTTGCTGTGTGCATGGGCTTTCTCTAGTCGTGAAGAGTGGGGGCTACTCTTGGTTGTGCTGTGTGGGCTTCTCATTGCGGTGGCGTCTCTTGTTGCAGGGCATAGGCTCTGCAGTGAGGCTTAGTTGCCCTGAAGCATGTGGAATATTCCAGGACCACGGATTGAACCTATGTTCCCTGCACTGGCAGGCAGATTCTTAACCACTGGGCCACCAGGGAAGTTCCATTGCATACCATTTTATCTAATCATTATTTGACAGACATTTGAATTATTTCAGATTTTTCCTATTACAAACACTGCTATAGTAATTCATGTAAAAAGTCCATTGTTTAGACATTTTTTTTTTCTCTTGAGATTTCTAAAGGTAGAATTGCTGGATCATATGGTAAGCCTGTATTTATATTTTAAAGAAACTGCCAAACAGTTCTCGAAAGTGGGTACATAATTGCGTGTGTGTGCTAAGTCGCTTCAGTCGTGGCCAACTCTTTGTGATCCGGTGGACTGTAGCCCACCAGGCTCCTCTGTCCATGGGATTCTCCATGCAAGAATACTGGAGTGGGTTGCAGTGCCCTCCTCCAGGGGATCTTCCCGACCCAGGGATCAAAACCAGGTCTCCTGCAGCTCCCACATTATAGGTGGTTTTTTTACCGTTGAGCCACCAGGGAAGTCCAAATTGGGTATAGCAACCAGCAACTTATAAGAACTAGTTTTTCCACACCCTTGTCATCACTTAGTATTGTTGATCTTTTGCCTTATATTTATTCTAGTAGTTGTATAGGGCATTGAAGTTTTAATGTGCATTTCCCTAATGATCAATGATGTTGAGCACTTTTCATTTGATTATTAACCATTTGTATAACTTTTTGGTGAAATATCTAATCAAGTATTTTGTCGATTTATAAAACTGATTTTGCCTTATTTTGATATTTAAAAGTTTCTTTATATATCCTGATGTAAGTCTTTTGTAAGATTATGCTTTACAAATATTTTTTTCCCAGTCTGTCACTTTTTTCATTTTCTTTGTTCTCTTGAAGAACAAAACTATTTTTTATAAAGTCCAGTTTCTCCAAGAAAGTCCAATTTCTTTTTTCTGGATCACGATACAGTGTCATAGCTAAGAAATCCTTGCTTAAATCAGGGTCACAGATTTTGTACTATGTCTTCTTATAGAAGTCATAATTTTAGTGTTTACAGAACTAACAATTCTTATACAAGTCATGATTTTAAGTTCTCTTGAAGAACAAAACTATTTTTTATAAAGTCCAGTTTCTCCAAGAAAGTCCAATTTCTTTTTTCTGGATCACGATACAGTGTCATAGCTAAGAAATCCTTGCTTAAATCAGGGTCACAGATTTTGTACTATGTCTTCTTATAGAAGTCATAATTTTAGTGTTTACAGAACTAACAATTCTTATACAAGTCATGATTTTAGTTAGCTCAATAGTGCATTTTTTTCTCTAAGGTATGAATTGAGTGTAAGTTCATTATTTTGCACATAAATGTCCAATTATCCTAGTAGTATTCTTTGAAAAGACATCCTTTCCCCCACTGAAGTATGTTGGCGTCTTTGTCAAAAATTAATTCGTCACCAATGTAAGGACTTATTTCTATACCTTCTACTCGACTTCATTGATCTAATTAGATGTTATAATTTCTCCTACTTTGTTGTTTGATATTCTTGTTCCTATGTTTGTCCATTTTAAGACTGGATCATGATTTCTACAAAATGTTTGCTGAGATTTTAATAGGGATCACCAATGTGATCAAGAAGGAAATGGCAACCCACTCCAGTGTTCTTGCCTGGAGAATCCCATGGATGGAGGAGCCTGGCAGGCTATAGTCCACGGGGTTGCAAGATTCAGACACGACTTAGCAACTAAACCATTGTGAACAATAGAGGTCTTATTCTTTTCTAATATTTCTTTTTTTAAATTGATTAATTTGGGGGGCTGCACTGGGTCTTTATTGCTGCACATGGGTTTTCTCTAGTTGAGGCGGGCAAGGGCTACTCTCTAGTCATGATGCACAGGCTTTTCACTGCGGTTGCTCCTCTTGTTGAAGAGCATGGGTTTCAGGGTGTGTGGGCTTCAGTAGTTGTAGCACACAGGCTTATTTGCCCTGTGGTATGGGGAATCTTCCTGGACCAGGGACTGAACTGTGCTCCCTGAACTGGCAGGCAAATGCCTAACCACTGGGCCACCAGGGAACCCCTAAAATTTATTTCTAAGTGTTATATTTTTTTCATGCTATTATAAATGGAATAATTTTCTTAAGTTCATTTTCAAATTGCTAGTTCTTAGGGCTTCCCTGGGGGCTCAGATGTTAATGATCTGCCTTCAGTGTAGGAAACCTGGTTTTGATCCCTGGGTCGGGAAGATCCCCTGGAGACAGGAATGGCTACCTACTCCAATATGCTTGCCTGGAGAATTCCATGGACAGAGAAGCCTAGCGGGCCTCAGTTCATGGTGTCACAGAGTCAGACACAACTGAGCAACTAACACTTTCACGTCGCTTTTCACTTTTTTAGCACATAAAAATTCAACTTATATTTGTGTACTTGTCGACTTCCCTGGTGGCTCAGATGGTAAAGCGTCTGTCTACAATGCAGGAGACCCGGGTTCGATCCCTGGGTTGGGAAGATCCCTTGGAGAAGGAAATGGCAATCCACTCCAGGACTATTGCCTGGAAAATCCCATGGACAGAAGAGCCTAGTAGGCTACAGTCCATGGGGTCACAAAGAGTCGGACACGACTGAGCGACTTCACTTCACTTCACTTCATTTCACTTATATCTTGTGACCTTGCTAATTTATTTATCACTTCTAGTATTGGGTGGGGGTTTTTTTTTTTTTTGGTATATTTGTTAGGATTTTCATGCATAGAATCATGTCATCTGTGAATAAAGACAGCTTTAATTTTTCCTTTCCAATTCATATGCTTTTATATTTCTTTCCTTTCTACAATGACTAAAACCTCCAATGAAGTGTTGAATGGAAGACATGAGAGTGGACATCATTTTATTCTCAGTCTTAGGGGGAAATCATTCACCATTACCATAAATGTGATGCTACCTGTAGACTCTTCATAGATGTACTTTATCATACTGAAGAAGTTTCCTTCTTCACAAATGGTTGGTTTTTTTTTTGTTTGTTTGGTTTTAGCATTTTCATCATGAATGGGTATTGAATCTTGTCAATTGCTCTTTCTCCATCTACTTTCATCTTCATTTTTTTTTCATATTTTAAAAATCTATTAAACTCTAAAAAAGTATGCCAGTTCTTGACTTCCAGCTTGTACCAAGATGATGCTAGCAGGTCCTGTTGACTTACTCCCTCAGAGTTCAACCTCAGAGATGCATAGCAATTATAACCAACCATGATGACAGTTAACTGATTTACCATATAAAGGAAACAGTGACCCAGAGACGGAAAGGGCTGGCTGCCATGGTCAGAGAGCAGGACAGGGAGACAGTTCCTGTTCTCATTTTCTCTTCCTCTAGTGTTCTGGTCAGCTTCCTGCCACCTCTATGAAGTTCTCTTCCTCTAGTGTTCTGGTCAGCTTACTGCCGCCTCTGTGAAGCAGACAGAGAACTCTGTAGTTAAGAAAAATAATGAGGTCATATCTGCCCGAAATTTATTTTAGGTGAACTTCAAATCTAATATTTTAAACAGAATTTTAATGTGGTGATCATTTGATGTTCCAGAGTTAGCACTGAATCAAGAACTGTTTTTCAAATGAAAATTATTGACTTGCCAGGCGCCCTGCATCTGAGAGCCTTCTTTAGCTTTGGACCTCACTTAAAAGTGGTAGCCATACAGATTTTGTCAGTATTAGCATATTTCTAGGAGAAGGCAATGGCACCCCACTCCAGTACTCTTGCCTGGAAGATCCCATGGACGGAGGAGCCTGGTGGGCTTGCAGTCCACGGGGTTGCTGAGAGTCGGACACGACTGAGCGACTTCACTTTCACTTTTCACTATCGTGCACTGGAGAAGGAAATGGCAACCCACTCCAGTGTTCTTGCCTGGAGAATCCCAGGGATGAGGGAGCCTGGTGGGCTGCCATCTTTGGGGTCACACAGAGTTGGACACAACTGAAGTGACTTAGCAGCAGCGGCAGCATATTTCTAATATAGGTTCATTTATGAGGACTGTCACCTTTATTTTTGATGGTTTTGCTAAAGAAAACTTGATTGACAGGGTTTTTTCTTTCAGTACCTTGAATGTGTCTTTCCACCTCCCTTCAGTTTCATTTCTGATAAGTTAGCTGTTAATTTTATTATGGTTTCCTTGTACATGATGAGTTGTTATTCTATTTTTGCTTCAAAACTTTCTCATCCTTGTCTTCCAGCAGTCTATGATGTAGCTAGTGTGGTCTCCTTATGCTTACTCTACTCAGGATTTACTGTGTTCCTTGGATCTGTACATTAAAATTTTTATGAAATTAGGGAAGTTTTAGGCCATTGGTTCCTTTTTTTTAGACAATTGTTTCTTTAAATTTTTTTATGTATCCATCTAGCCTTCCTTTCCTTCTGTTATTCACAGCTGTCCTGCCAATTTGATGCTCAGTTCAATTTTTCTCAATATTTTAAAATTTGTTTTTCAGATTGGATAGTTTGTCAAGAATTTCCATTTAGTTCCTTTTTTATAATCTTATTTCTCTATTCAGAGTCCCCATTTATTAAGTCATTTTTCCTGTAAGTTTTTTAATATACTTATAGTAGACACTTGGATTAGCTGTCTGCTAAATTAAACAATATGCTCACTCACCCTGTCTATTGGCTACTTATTTTCCAGAATTTGGATACTTTTCTGGTTTTTTTAGCTGTCTCATAATTTTTTATTGAAAACAAGGTATTTTATGGATGTCCCCAGTGGTCCAGTGGTTAAGAATCTGCACTTCCAATGTAGGGGTTTGATCCCTGGTGAGGGAACTAAGATCCCACATGCTGCAGGGCACTGTCAAAAAATAAAAAAAGGAAAGAAAGAAACTCTGTGTGGAAAACAGTATGCTAGTTTATATAGCATACTATATTGGTATTTTGGAGAAGGCAATGGCACCTCACTCCAGTACTCTTGCTTGGAAAATCCCATGGATGGAGGAGCCTGGTGGGCTATAGTCCATGGGGTCGCGAAGAGTCGGACACGACTGAGCGACTTCACTTTCACTCTTCACTTTCATGCATTGGAGAAGGAAATGGCAACCCACTCCAGTGTTCTTACCTGGAGAATCCCAGGGATGGGGGAGCCTGGTGGGCTGCTGTCTACGGGGTCGCTAAGAGTCAGATGCAATGGAATCGACTTAGCTGCAGCAGCATATAGGTATTTTATGTAAAATACTGTAACAGTTTTGGATATCATGCATTGGAGAAGGAAATGGCAACCCACTCCAGTGTTCTTACCTGGAGAATCCCAGGGATGGGGGAGCCTGGTGGGCTGCTGTCTACGGGGTCGCTAAGAGTCAGACGCAATGGAATCGACTTAGCAGCAGCAGCATATAGGTATTTTATGTAAAATACTGTAACAGTTTTGGATGGAATCTGGTTTTCCTTCTGAGATATTTTATCACAACAATAATTACTGAATCTTAAACTTCAAAATCTGTTTCCCTTGAGTTGTAGGGCTACTAATATCTCTGATAAATTCTTCTGTTTTATTTTTTTTTAGTCTAGTTCCTAAAACATTAGCACAAATGTCTCTAAAAATAGTATAAATGTATTTTCTTCCTACACCAATGGGATGGTAAAATGACTCTACCGTGAAATATGAATCATATTACTTGCCTTCTCAAAGTTCTCTTATTCACAACTTCAAAGGAGGAAAACTGAGAGTTGAGGAATACAAGGCTTTGTGGGGAGTAGGGAGGAATCAATGCCACACCAAGGAAAGCTCTTTTACCCAAATTTGGTTGGTAATGTTTGGATCGAGACAGATCATTTGTTTTCTATTCTTTGCTCTTCAGAAAATTTTAGACTGCTCTCTTCAAGCCCAATATGATGGTCATAATATATGTTTTGTTTTGTTGTAAATATTTGCATAATATTTTAGTAAAACCTTTTGTTTTTAAGAAACAAAGACTCATTAAAGGCAAAATAGGAAAAGGATGGGTTGGGGTGATTTTAAGTAACAAATCTCTTAAAGTGATATCTGCACTCCCATGTTTACTGCAGCGTTATTCTCAATAGCCTAGATATGGAAACATCTTAAATGTTCATCAAGCAGATGAATGGATTAAAAAAAGAGGTATATATACACAATGGAGGGATATTATTCAACCATGAGAAAGGAGGATAGCCTGCCACTTGCAAAAACATGGATGGACTTTGAGTACATTATATTATGTAAGGTAAGTTGGAGAAAGATAAGTATTATATATCACTTAATTTGGGATCTTAAAAAGTCAAATTTCTAAAAATCAGAGAAAAATGATTTACCAGGGGATAGGGAGTGGAGCAATATCATTGATGTTTAAGGCTACAAACTTGCAATAACTGGCAAATTAGCAATGGAGAGCTAATATACTGTATAATGAATATAGACAATAATAGTTTATTATATAATTATGTAATGTGATAAATATTGCTACAATAGCAATCATATTATAATATATGTATATAAAGGTAATACACTATATACCTTAAATTAACACAATGTTATATGTCAAATATATTTAATTTTAAAAAATCTCATGGATCAATAAAAAATGAAGTATATATTCTGTCTTCATGGGGAGAATAAGAACCCAGAAAATATCAGGATGAAGGCAGCTATTCTCTCTGGCTCACTTGTTTTCTGAATCTCAAATTTCTAGTGGAAAAATATGATTGGTATTATTATAGTTTATGGGTCAATAGTCAGCTGATGGATTGGCTACATCTGTGTCAGGCCTCCAGCAGGGCTGGTACCATGGTTAGATGCAAGGTCATGAGACATACAGGACTGCTTACTTCAAGGGCTATGCATATATGTACTTGGAATCATGTCAATTACACTTTCCAGATGATTAATGACTTTCTGATTTTATGAAGTTGTTAAATTTGCATGATTCTATGGTGTTTCAAAAGACAGAGCAACCTGGATGCTTCAGATGGAAAAAATGCAGACAACCCTTATTTAAACTGTTTGACAAACTTGAGTTTCAACTGCTTTCTCCAACATACAGATTTTATAGCCTTAGCTCTGGATATGATAAGTTCATGCCAAAAGACATGCAGCCAGTTCTGTTCACATTGGTCCCCTCCCTCACATAGGAGTAGAGATAGGTCATGGTAGAGATGAGATCTGAGGTCTTTCTCTCTTAGGAGGATACATGGCAGAAACCTCTACTCTGCTCTGCCATACATTACCTCACTTTTCCACACTGAACCTCTAGTCCCATCTTTTTCTAATTACCACCCAACATTACCGATTCCAATTTTTCATTGTTGGAAGCCAAATTCTTCCAAAGGCTAAAAGAAGGATTCATGACTGTTGGCATTTTTCTAGTGTGGGAGACACTTTAGTAGTCCCAGGCACTGCAGAGGCTATCATCATGACCACGACATGCATCCGATTTTCTGGGAGAAAAGGCTCACACACTATATGTCTGCACCTTGGGGTAGAAAGTGTTAGTGCCTCAATAAAACACTAAAGCAGAAATAATCCTCTTTGGAGGTGGGTACTATCATCAGGACACTTTCAGAACCGGCTCTACAGGTAACTATTTGGCTGGTTTGCTAAAGACAGAGGGATGATTTGCCTATTCAGAGGCTGTGCTAGCGGCAGGACACAGCCAATTCTGCAATCCTGAGAGGAATTGTTATTAAGCTCTAGCATCCTTTCCCAGGACACGTTTATTCCACTGCACTCTTTCCCTCCTTTGCCACCTGCCTCTTTTTAACATTCCTTTTAAAACAAACACCACCCTCATCCCCTAAGCAGCACGCTTTGTGGAATTTTTACCTTCACTTTTCCCACCTCCTCCCTAGGCATCTAAGAATGAGGAAAGAGTATTCCTGCTTCTCTCTTTCCCTTGCTGCCTTTGCTGTTCTTTGTCAGGAATTCACTACTAGACATTATAGGCTAATATTAAAATAACTTTAGAAAGTTACAAAGTTTTCATAATCATGAAAGGTTCAGGCTGACTTCTCTCTGGAATGGTAATTTAAAAGTTTCTTTGGATTTCTGCTGTTTACTTTTGTAGTTGAGCATGCTCCACTGTCAGGGGAAGCAGAGGCCCCATTTCCTACCTCAATCTCCCAGCAGTTAGAGCCACCAAGGTGGTGGGGCTAGTAGGTGAAATGCTTCCTTTTCTCAAATAAATAATTTGCATTTCTATGTATCCAAAAGGGTGGGAGACAATGGCTTCTATCCTGCACTGGAAACCTGGATTGAGGCATTGCAATTTGCAAGTAAAAGGCACATTTATAAAGGAAAACTTTGTTGGCAAAAAGAGTTAGGGTTGTGAGAGCAAAGAGCACAATCTTCAGAATTATTTCAGTTGTACTCAAGGGCAGAAAATTGACAGTGGAAAAAATAGAAGCCACAAGAAATTCCCTTCAAATCGTTTCTTAGTGATTTAGCCAATAGAAGGATAGAAGGGAGGTAGTGTTACTGAAGGTCACATATTTGTAAGATATAGGATAAAATTTTTGGAGGAGAGGATGTAACACATGATCTAAGAGAGTGATTATAATCAATGGAGGAAAATTCTGGGGTGGGAGGATGGCCAATGTTTAAGAGCACAAGTGAAGTGTGAGCTCAGAACAGAAGGCTGGCACCCTTCTCAGCCAGGAGTGAAAGAAGTGATGAAGTGTGAAAACTGAGACTGAGGTTTAGGAAAGTTAAGTTGAGAAACCTCATGGTGGATGCCTCAGTCAAGTAGGAGACAAGACCATCTGCAGATCTGGAAGAAGACCAAGTACAGTGGAGGCTGAGTAGAGCAGAAATAGGACAGTTTTGGGAGAAGTGCCCTGAATAATGTCTTTGCATCAGTATCCTAGATAATCACCCTCCTGATGAGGAAAGGAATTTAGAGAAAAAGTGAAGATCCAGCCAAGACTGGATAGCATAAACTTTTAGTGGAACAAAGTAATTTCTTTATCCAACAATGCTTGGTTGTGCAGGAGCAAGTTTAAAAGAAATCTTTCACTGGAGCATAAAAATGACTAATAATAATTTGAATGACAACATTTTAAGGGACATTATTCATGGTGGATTTTAGTAACATTTTAATTATTACAAACATGTAATACACAGTATCAAAATACTCATCAAACATGTGATCTGAGAAATATGCAAAAAAGAAAAGACTATAAGAGTAAAAAAATAAATTAGTTCTTGTTTCTTTCCTTTTATATTAGCCTAAGGGAAGGAAAAAGGAAATATCAATGTTTTCTTTCCATTTGACATATCTTCTATTGATTATTATAAAAAATTTTTTAAAGTCATTGGTATTTTGCTAGCACATTAAAACTGAGTTTTTACTTATAAAAATTTGCACTTTACTTTTTCTATTCTCTTATAAACAAACACCACAAAGAAAACAAAAGGAAGAAATTGAAAGCATGATGAGCTAATTTCCATGATGGCAAGGCATGAGACTGAGCACTCCAAAGTCCCTGCTGGTTTCTTCCCAATTCTATAAATATTTAGGGGGGAGCACTCATATGTTTAGCTGTTTTGTTTCACAGTCCAATCCTGCATAGGATTATGGACAAAGTTCAAATTTTACTACAAATTCTAATTAAGCTACCATTGAACAATTCTTGTTTATTTTTGTAATTTTTAATTATGGCAAGATAACAAACAATAGCATATTATCCAACTTAAAATTCAGGACAGGAGAAAGACATATGTGGCTTGCACACACATTAATCTGTTGCTCTTAACAAAATATTTGTAATTTCCAAAATTCTATCAGTTTTTTCATACAATATGGTCCCTTCAAATTGAAGGGCAGTAGCCTAAACATAGTCTTTTTACTAAAAAAAAAATAGTGTAAAAATGGCAAAATCAACAAAAAGAAGGAACATAAGAATATCAGTGACTATATCCAAAACAATATGATGCTTAAAAGCCCAATATGTTCACAAAGTTCTATTTTAATAGCTAGTATCTAGATATGAAAATTATTTACAAAAAGCAATTGGTATTTATGAACTAGCAAAGTGACTTTAAATGAAAGCAAAGCACTTGTAATTAAAGCTCAAGATTTTCTATGTGACTCCATGTCTCAGTTTATTTATCAAATTTAGAGATAAACTTGAAAATACGCAGAAAACAAAATCTACCAAGTGTAATCTAATCTATTTCCTTTACTCTCTTGTGAAATCATCAGAAGACATGAAGGATCAATTGCCTGTGTCTTGCCCCACCTTGTAAATTCTTAGGGGAAAGAACATGCACCTGTCAAGCTTACAGTGCAGAATGCACACACAGATGGGCGTTTAATAAATATCCTTTAGTGGAGAGATTAGAGGTGTTCTTTGGGAAGCAGGGAACACATCTCATGCACTGACGAGATGACATCCATCATACAATACGTCAGCCTGTTTCCGCATAAAAATATCATCCAAAGGAAGTCTTTGAATGATGTTCAGTCTCCTTTTAAGTCTTTAGACCCAAAATTTTGATGCGAGATCCACCCCAGGGAAGGGGGAGTGGTTGGGAAGAACAAGCAGATTTGATGTGGGTCAGTGACGTCAGGAAGAAGCAATGATTTAAGGGATGGGGTGCAAACTCACCTGGAGAAGCAGAAGGTGCACACGTGTCAAAAGCCAAAGGGCAGAGGCCGAGGGACTCCCTAATCGCAGAAAAAGTGAAATGCCCACTCCCAGGTTCTCAGGGATTCCTCTAGGGGCTCAGCTGTCCCTGCCTTTGACGCGACGGACTAACCCTTCCACGCACAACTGGGTTTGACAGGGAGACAAAGCGAAAGCTGTCCCAATTTCAGTCAGCACTCAGGAATCCCTCGGTAGCTCTTTCCTCCACCCCCTCCCGCACCCAAAGCCAGAGACACCTTCGTCCTCACTCCCCACCTTCTCCAGGCCCTCTCGCTCTTAACAGCATCGGTCTCTATGGCGACCTGAAACCTCAGTTCCCATTGGTCAGTTCAATATGAGGGCCGGTCCAATGGGAAGAGCCAGCCTTCTCCTTCCGACCAATGGGGTAGGAAGGGAGCAGGTCCGGAGACGGCGGCGTGCTGACGTTCCCGGGAGCCTGGTCCTGGCTGGGCAGGCGGGCTGAGTGCTGGGCGGGCGGCGGCGGCCTCTGGGCAGTAGAGGGGGCTCCGGGGCTGAGTCCGCATCGACGCCGGCCGCGGAGGCGGCACCATGGGCAAGGGGTAGCGGGGCAAGTTGGCCACCGCCGCCGCCAGGGGTGGTGGGAGAGCCGCTTCGGGGTAGGGGGCGGGTGGGGGAGGGAGGGGCGGGCAGCCGCTCGGCCGCGGCACTTTTTTAATTTTCCGAGTGCCGCAGCGGCGACCCCACCGCGCCGATGTTCCTGATCCCCGGAGCGACGGCGGCTGCTGCCTAACCTGGAAAGTAAGTGTGCTGGCTCGCGGGAAGGCGCGGAGACTGCGGCTCACAAGACCCCCGGCCCTCGCCCCCTCGGGCCGGAGACAAGACTTGCCTGCGAGGGGCGAGGGGAGGGACGGGGACGGGCGCCTCCCTCCCGTTACTTCGTCCCCACCGCCTCGCGGCCGCCTCGGCTTTCCTGCCCCGCCTCGTGTTCCTGCCCGCACTCGCCTGCCTGCTCCCCTCCCCCCGGCAGGCGCACAAGTTTCACCCTCCATTTGCTTTTCCCGGCGATTACTCTTCCCCTGGTCTCCCCTACATGCAGGGCACGACCCCACCCCGCATTGGCCTTTTTGGATCTAGGGCCCGCAGCCCCAAACTTGAGCGCCACGCCGAGCCCTCCTGGACGTCTGCCGGGAGGCTTCCCCTCTCCTGCCCGCCTGGTGCGCCGCCTCGCGCCCCCAACAGCCCTGGGCGCCCGTCTTCCCGAACCCTCGGGGCGGTCCGTCCTTCCCTCCAGCCCCAACTCCTGCACCTTGCCCCGCCCCCCCTTCCTCCTACGTCCCTTCTGCCGGTGCTGTCTTGCTTTTGCCCGGAGTCCCGCGCTCCCAGCTGGTCCTGCCCACCCACCCTGTCCAGTGCGCCCCTCTCTCCTCGCCGCGTATCCTCACGCTCCACCCCTCCCGGTTCTCCAGCCGCAAGCTTCCCCGGCTGCCCTCTTGCGCGGCCGCTTCCTTCTCTCCCTGCCTGGAGTTGAAGAGGAGGCACCCCCGGGCGGATAGAGTGTCCATGCCCGCCGCTGGCGCTGCCCACCCCTCTCTCTTTCCCCCTCTACCCGGGAAGCGAGGGGCTGAGCGGTTGGGCCGAAATTTGGCTGCGTGTTGGCTGAGTGCGACAAACAGCGAGAGCGGGCAGTAGAGGCGCCGCGGCGGCCGTGGCCGCGCGGGGCGCAGCAGTAAGCAGGTGTGTGTGTCCGGGGGGGACGCGCACCGCGGGCTCTTCGGCTGGCGACAGATTGTGCAGGAATGCGAGGAATGCACCGGGAGCATAGTCCACGCGGCCCGCCGCGGCAGAACTAGAGCCTTCCTCAGCCCAGCTCTCGCTGAGCAGTCAGAGGTCACCGGAGCATCTTCGGAGCTGGTGAGCCTCTCTCCACTCCTCCCCTGGCTTTTCTCCATGCGGCAGAGGGCGGCGGAGGGGAAGCGCGGCAGTTCTGTCGGGCTTCAGCTAGTCTTTTCGCCTGGGATTTTGCTGCATTGGTCTCCAGGACCGTGAATTTCGTGCCGATGGCGGTATAGCCAAGGTTATTGATAATTGCACAAGGTTCTTGGCAACTTTGGTTTACAAGGTTTAAATAGTGCCTGGATTTTACGAGGTTTTTTTTTTTGATCTGCAGGAAAGGGTGCCTAAGGTTCTTTGAGTAATGAGCTTGCAGCCAACGTATTTTGGCTCTATCAAAAAAATGTCTGTTAATGCTCATGGACGGGGATGTTCTTCAGGAGATAACTTGAATGCATCACTTAACTGTCATAAAAATTGTAATTTTTTTCTCGAAAATTGTAATTATTTTCTCGCATACTGGGCTGTGTCTAGAAGCAGTGTTTGGTCAGCGATGGGACAGATAGGACTGTCTGGTACAGTTAAATTCGAGGCGTGTCAGTTACCATTGGAAGTAATGGGGTACTACAGATGATGTATATTTCAAGATGTAATTTATTAGTTGAGGTCGCAGTTCTTTCTCTTTTTTTGGCACCGAGTTTGAACGTAAAATAAAAATACAGGTCTACGACTTTTAAATAATGGTGGTTATTTATATGTAAAATCCAAAATGATTAGTATATAGTTTTGGTCAAAATTTATTTTCCTTAATGGAGAAAAGCAAATTTTTGACAGAAGTTGCTTTGCTAGAACAGGGCTTGGATTGTGTTATTTTAAAAGGTAAAGTAGAAGACCACTTCTCTTTTTGAATGTAGTGTATTGCTGTAGAAAGTATTTAATTTCCTTTCTGGTACCAGTGAAACAGTTACAGAAAATGGTAGCGTTCTCTCATTCTCATCAACATGAGAACAGTTGATGTCCAAAATAAGTATTTCTGGATTTGGAAAAGTATACTATGTGTGCTTTTATTTGACACAGTTTGCTTTGGAGGTTGAATTTACTATAAGCCTCTCCATGCTTGGCTGTTTTGTATCAGATTCAGGAACATAGTTGATTGTCCAGCTGTCTACTAATGCTTTCTGTGTAGGGATCAAGGGCATTGAAAAGTGTAAAATGAGAGCCTTTATTTGGTTAAGAACCCAACGGGAAAGGAAAAAGAGAAAAGAAAAAAACTTCCTGATGGATAAAGTTGTGTCTTTTGGCTGCTACATTGTTTTCAGATATGTTCATAGTAAGTGTGCCCTCTAATTTAGAGGGTTAGCTCTAAATTAGAATTAATAACACTGTGTTGGGTATCCAGAAGTGTTTGGAGATGTGAACAGGAAACATTATGTAACACAGTCCTCACAGCAGAGTTTAACATGTGCATATTTGATGTGATATGAATATTAGAAAGTAAAAGCACATTTAGTTTCTCTGCTGCATTAGAAATTGAAATAGCCCATTCAGGCATGTAGAAAATGTTTATATACATTGATATATATGATTGGCTGTACAAATAGTTTTACATGCTTCAGGGTAGGCTTTCAATTAGAATTATCGTCTATTTGTTATTGATATTTGAAGAGAAGAAGTTTTAAAAGTGGTTATCGTTCACAATAAAATAACAAACTATTTCAATCATTCCCCCCCGCCAATTCCCACTATTATAGAAGAGAAAGTGCTGTATTTCATATCTTAAATGTTATATAGAAGATTCTAAATTGGGGGACAGATGTTCAGTCAGTTGTCTTAATTCTTACCCATGTTGTTTTTGGAAGGAAATAGAGGACCAAGGTAGTGATGGAAAGCACGAGTAGGAGAAGGCAAGCAGAAAGTAGGAGCAGTTGGCATTCGTCCAGGAGGGGGGAAAAGGCTACTGCTGCATTTACAAGCTGAATAAATGAAATCTAGTTCTATCAGTGGTTCTGACATCATTTGAATTTCAGGAAATGACTACCAAACTCAATTCAACAGGAACTTTAGCAATTTTATAACCTTGAGTATTTGCATTGTCTATATTAAGTCAGAGTTACAATTTTCTTTCCTTTCTATACAAATTGGGAAAGGGATTTTAGTTTAAAGCTCTTAAATTTGCTTAATTTTTAAAAATCCAATTATTGTCAGCTTTCAAACTGAGTTATTTCCTTGTTGTTGACCAGGGGTTGATTTAAATAGAGAATTTCCCTACCCTGGATGATGCCAGCCATTTACATCCAGTGCTTCACCTTACAGCTTTGAGATATTAAGGTATTTTGAGATTGCTCCATAAGCTCTTTTTTTTTTTCCAGTCAAGAGGGATGTCCCTAATTTGCTTCTTTCTAAAGTGGATATTATTGCTTCCTTTTTAAGTGAAAGATAAAGTAGAGGTTATTCAAGGGTTCTTGAAACTGTATGTCACTTTGGGAAGTTACCTTCACACCTTCAGTGTACTGGGAGATAATTACTTCCTCAATGTGTTAAATGGTTTTGTAGTGCCTTTCCTAAGGAAATGGCAACCCACTCCAGTATTCTTGCCTGGAGAATCCCAGGGATGGGGGAGCCTGGTGGGCTGCCGTCTATGGGGTCACACAGAGTCGGACACGACTGAAGTAACTTAGCAGCAGCAGCAGTGCCTTTCCTGCAATGAAGAGGGGAAAAAAAAAAATCTAATTCATAACACCAATGAACTGGATATGTTGGCAGTATCCAGTAACTATTTCATGCCCAAACTGTAACTACAAATAGCTGCAAACAGAGAGATAAGACAGACAGACAAAGTAAAACTTTGAGTATACCTGGATATAAGACTTGGGATACTGCCAATAAGTGATTATAACAGTTAGCAAATCAGTTTGATGCCCAGCAGTAGAAAATAACAAGTTTCCTTTAGGGTAAGGGGATCAGGCCTTGAGTCACAAACAGCAGTAATTCATGTGGTTGCTGGTTGCAGTTGAGAAGTTATATATATGTCATTCAAAAGTTGCTCCCTCTGTCACTTCAATAATTCAGTGGAATTATGTTCATCTTTTGGAGGCTATGTTGCAAAAACTAAATTGGGGACATTACATGATGGTGCTCTTCGTTTAAATTTAGAATGCTACAGACATTCCATTTGTCATTGGTCTAAGGGTTTTTTTTTTTTTAGATTTACTTTTATTTGATATGCCAGTAAGTGTTGGCTATACTGCTGATCATTTCGTTATTCATAGTCTTAATAATATTATAGTTTATTATGACTCATATATAGTGATTTAGTGATTCATTGCAAGTGATAAAATATCATTAGAAATTATACTAAATCTTTAATACTATAAAATATATAAATTAAAATATGGAAGTATTTGAATTATTTTAAGTCATGTCATGGTGAAGCATTTTTCATGAAGTGAATAATGCCTGAGGATTGGTTAGATGCCATTCTCTGAAGGACAGTATATCATATAGCCCTCNTAGTGATTCATTGCAAGTGATAAAATATCATTAGAAATTATACTAAATCTTTAATACTATAAAATATATAAATTAAAATATGGAAGTATTTGAATTATTTTAAGTCATGTCATGGTGAAGCATTTTTCATGAAGTGAATAATGCCTGAGGATTGGTTAGATGCCATTCTCTGAAGGACAGTATATCATATAGCCCTCACAGAGTTCAGAACTCACAAATTAAGTGTGGAGAGGGAAAGGATCAGAGGAATCAGTAATCCTTTTTTCATCAACAAGCAAGGCATGTTTAACTTCTATAATTGTTGCTTTATTCAGTATGAGTTTAGTGAGTTACAAATATCCAAGGATGTTTATTCTACTCTTCCCTAATCTGCCTCCCTGTCCTTTGTCCCCACAGCACACATGCCACCACCACCACCACCACCAGTGCATCTGCCTGCTTGGAGAGCCAGGAAAAGCCCCCTTTGGAGAGCTGCTTATATGGAATGTAGAAATTGGCACCTAGTGTTGTAGGTTGAATTTAGAGCAGATGTGCATTTTTGTCATAAAAATGACATTGTATATGAATACAAAAGGTAAAATGTGAGGTTGAAGGTGGGCTATCAGCATACTGTGCAGGCTGTGGGGGCTGGCCTAGAACTTTGAATGCAGTGTTTTATGGGCACGCACAGCCCATTACAAATAGACTTTTAAAACACTAGATCGGTGTATCTGAAATTCTGGTCCACTATAAGCTCTCTCTTTAATTGCAAACATGAAAAGGAGGTGAAAAGCACCCTAAGCTAGGAATTAGAAGATCTGCCATTAAACTATATAACCTTGACAAACCATTTAATATTGGGGTTACAGCTTCCTACTTTTAAAGGTACAGGGTTTGGATTGCGTTGATCTAAGATATGTTTATTTCAACTCAAGGTTCCCAGAGTTCTCAGGGTTTTTTGGTTTGTTTTTTAAGAAAACAAAATGGTTTCAAAAGCATTCCTGTATATAATCAGTCCTGTTTTCCCTTCTATCCCAAATCATAACAACAAGAGATTTGGGTTCTCTTTTGAGACTCTTGATTCTCCTTCATGTTCATCTTAAATAACTTTGTTTTCTTTAACAGTTTAATTTTGGAAAGTGAGGTGGAAGGGAGTAGACCATATAATGTTTTTAAGGTACCTGTTTACCCCCACTCTAGTTCAAGGTGAACCAATGTAGTTTAGGCCAGGGAAAGCCTTTGGGATTTCACCCACACACTGAGTAAAAGCCCTTGAAAAGTATCCTTATAAGGGAGTGAGGTGTCATAATTAGCAGCCAGAGTGTCATAGTTCAATTCTGGCTCTTCTGTTTGCAAGGTGTCTAACTTGGTAAATTATCTAACCTCTCTGGATCTTGTTCTGCTCATCTGTAAAACAGAATGACAAAACTATCCACCTCATATGGTTGTTTTGGAGATTAAATGGGCTAATATATGTAGAGCACTTAAAACAAGGCCTGGCTTAGGGCTGGCTTTAATACATCAAGTCATTTTTATTCTTATTTTGTGATACTTAATGATGCTTTCTGTAGCATCTGCTATGTCCCGGGCAAATTATTGGCTTGTTTTCTGTGATCTTAGTCAGTATGATTATGGATCTGAATCAGATATTTCAGGGAAGAAAACTACCAAACAAAAAATATTATGAACTGGATGGTTTGCAAGAGATTGCCTTTAAAGAAGAGGTATTTTTAAAATAGGGAAGTTGGACCTTCCTTCGGCATGCAGTACTTGAGGCATGTAAACACCACTAACCATAATGTGTAGGTTTGGGTAAACAGCTTAATAAACTGTTATGTTTAAAAGATAAAAACTGATAGTATTATGCACTTGAAAATATAAAGCATACCTTTTAAATGTGTATACTGCTATGGTATTTGTAATTCTAACTGGAATCATTATGTACAGCATCTTTGCTAGTCAATGTATGAAGAAAATGCTAGTGTAATAATTTATGAACTAAAATGCACCTTGTAAATAAACTCTTTTCTGCCTTTTCTGTCTGAAATTCACACTTGAAATTGGCAGGAAACTACAAAAGCAAGAAAGACTAGAAGAAAAGTTTGGAAGATACTTGTTGTAAACCAGCAGAGAGTAATTTAATAAAGAGTCTCTAGTCCTAGACCTGGCCGTGTTACTAAGCTGGTATGAGTCCCATGAGCAAGTCATTTAACTCCTCTGGGCTCTGGTTTTCTCATCTTATAAAATGAAGATGTTGGACCAGATGCTCTCTAGAGCCCTTCTGGTACCTATATTTCACTTCAGCACAGCAAGCATTCTCATTCTGTTGCATTTTTTTCCATGGCAAGAATGTACTGTCTTCTCAAGAATTTATTACAGTTTACCCTCTGGGATAAGGGGAGAAGATTGAAGTTATACATCTGAAATGCTCAACTCCTAAAAATACACATGTTGCAGCCAGACAAACATTTGTCCCCATAATGGCTGAGTCAGTGGCTACCTTCTTGGACTCATTTGTTAACAAACAGCCAGTCTACTGTACACATTTGACGCTTAACCTCTTGTTGAGACTAAATTTTCTGGAAGTTGGATAGAAACAGAAGAGAATTTAAGTGGTGGTTAGATGGAACTGGTCTTGTTAAAATGATAAAGACTCACTTATCATTTGTTTTGGTCTTATTTATCCTCAGAGGTTTGATTTGTCTTCAAAGAAATTAAACAACTGAGAGTTGTTCCTCTGGAGAAATTGTTGCTTTTCCTTGAATGAAGCTCATTCATCCACCTCTCATCATAGAATATAGGTACTTTCATTTAACTGTAATTTTTTAGCATATAACCAACCAGTGTTTAGAAGTTGTAATGTAGTTTAACAGGATGATATTTTACTTAAATTTGTCCTCTGGGATCTGTGTTGTTTTTTTAAAAAGCAATTAAAAAATCAAGTGAAGAGATTTTGACATGAATCCTGCTCTCTCCCACAAAGGGGGAAAATTTCTATAGAACTTACATACATATACACTCATATACAGTTGTTTTAAAATTTATTGAGATTTGCTGTTTTCCTTTGCTAATACAATAAGTACATTATTTTCAAAAAAGAAGCAATTATATTGCTAATAATGCAATATTGATTGAATCCTCGTTGTGATCAAAGTACACAGTTGAACCCACTTCTAAGCTTCTATACCTTCAAGAGAATTATAAACATTCAATGTGAAAACTAGTAATAACCACTTTGCAGTGAAGTTCATCATTCTGTCTGATACTTTGCATCTTTGATTGAATGGGAAACGGGCTAAACTGTTTAGAAGTTACTTTTGTCCTAAGTACCACCAGAGGTCCATGTGAGGGGACTGAATACAAGTAGCAGTTCAGGTATTTGCTGAAGGTCTACTGTGTGTGAAGAGCCGTGTTCTGTGTTACATACCTCTTATTTTAAAAAGATTCATGACTCATTTTGGTTCCATTCAGTTAAGATTTATCTGTCCCCTGCTCTGTATCGGACTCAGTGCTAGACCTCATGGCCAAAAAATGATTTTTCCTGGGGAGTTTTGTCATCTTTTTTGGAGTCAGTATTCAGAGTCTGCATCTTTGAGGAAGCAGTGATTAATTTCACAATCTAGTTGGGAAAGATAAGACATAATGAACTGGAAAAAATTGTCCTAGAAAACTTTGGTATATAAATAAACATGCAGAATTGTTCTGTAAGTGTTAAGGATGAGCTGTAAAATGACTTTGTATTAACTAGGTTTTAGCTAAACCTACTTTGTAGGTGTGTGTTATGTGATACATTACCAGAGTCTAGATAGACAGCTGCGTTAAGCACTATCAGTGGCTTTCTTTGGAAAAAAACTTGGATTTGAAAAAGTGCTCCCTACCAATAATAAAATAGTGATTTCAGAAAAGATTTTAATCAATGAAAATTCATTATATATGAAGAAACATAATTTATGCTTTAAGAACAACCATTTTAGGTAAGTTCTTATCTTCATATTGCATTACTTTGGTTTATTTTGGGGTTTTTTTTTATTCTTTAGGCAATTTGTGTGCCTTTATAAGTCCAGACTTATTATCTGTTATTGAAAATACTCCCTTTTGTTATGAATAACTAGCAGAATGTTTTGAAAATCTCTTGTGACATCTGCTAGAATAAATGGTCTCATTGAATCATACCTTGACTCTCAGACTGATGCAGTGATGGGAATTTCCCACTTATTGTCAATTTGTCAATGACTGAATAAGCAGAAAAGTCAGTTTTTAAAAAAGAACCACAAGAGGAATCGGAAAACGCAATTGGACTTTCACAAGAACTGTTATTTTGAGACCTGCAGTAGGCAACTCAGTTGTTAAGTGTCTAACTCAGACTGTCCATACCGGAAAAATATGTCAGTTTGATATCTCTGGATAGTGTATTGGCAGGTATCAATCTTCCAAAATATTCTCTATGAGTTACTTCATCAGAACTCTGAATACACTTTTCCATAGAAGCAACACCAAAGAATATCAGTTCCAAGTTCCTTTGGTTTTTCTGCTTCCCTGAGGTACTTGAGGGCAGAGACTCTGTGTTTTTGCATGAATTAATCTTGACTTCCAATCTTTCTAGATATCTCAATAGAATTAATGGGTTTTTAATTCCAGCCTTGGCATGCCCTCACCTACTACTCTTGGAGAAATCTGTTAGCAGCCCTCTTTACTTTGGCCACCTGATATGAAGAGCTGACTCATTTGAAAAGACCCTGACGCTGGGAAAGATTGAAGGCAGGAGGAAAAGGGGACGACAGGATGAGATGGTTGGATGGCATCATTGACTCGATGGACATGGGTTTGGGTGAACTCTGGGAGTTGGTGATGGACAGGGAGGCCTGGCGTGCTGGGGTTCATGGGTCGCAAAGAGTCGGACACAACTGAGCGACTGAACTGAACTTACTTTTGTTTACTACTTTTATGAAATTGTTTTGGTCTTAGATGCTCAAAACCATTTATTGTTCATGTTTCAATGGAAAAATGCATTCTGCCTTATCTAAATTACCATTATAATGCAACTTGCTAGATGAATAATTCTTTATATCAAATTACTTGCTAAAAACATTAGAAACTTTTAAACAGACTGGTTCATATTCATTATTGCATGGTTTATAACTGTGGTGAGATGAGTTTACATACTATACTACTCTCCTTCTTAGGCCATTAATATGTAGCTACCAACTCCAGCTTGGTCAGGCTTTAGCTCTATGATGTGGAGCAAACTTTCTATGTCCTTGCCTTTTGTGAATTAGTAATACCTTTTGTATCTTTAGTTGATGAATTGAAGTAAAAAAGAAAAGTAGATGCATTTCTAAGCACATGGAGTCTTTCAAAGGAAAAAGTTACTGAAACAATACTAAGTATAATTAAAACTGTAAAATTAAATACACATTAATAATCAGGAAAAAAAACGACAACAGGGAATTTCACAGCTTGTTGTGACCTAGTGGGTATAGCAAATCTTTATTTGGTTTTGACAGTGTAATTAGAAATACTCTTAAACATTTTGGTGGTTCCTTCCCTACCTCAAGTAATCACTGTGATAAAATTTGAATGTTATAATTTAAAACTTAAATGTTTAATTGTCATATGATTATGAAATCACAGCCACTTACAAGGAACAATACGCACATCCTGTGTACCCACTGCACATTTCCCCTAATGGTGACATCTTGCAGAACTCTAGCACAGTGTTACATCCTGCATCCTGATGTCGATGCAGTCAAGATAGAGGACTTCTCCATCACTCCCAGGGGCCCGTATGCGGCCCTTTTGAAATCACGCTTGCACCTCTCTCCCACCTCATCGCCTCCTTGGTTCCTAGGAACCCCTGACTGTCCTCTTCCCATGCATTATAGAAATACATTCGCTGTGTGATTTCAGTAATTTCATCATTTTAAGAATATTACATAAATGAAATCATACAGTGTGTACCTTGAAGAGTTTTTTGTTTCTACTCAGCATAATATTTTAGAAATTCAAGCAGGTTGTTAACATGTATCAGTGTTCTCTCCTGTTCTGTTGCTGTGTAGTATTCTATAATAACAATGTACTAGAGTTTAACCACTCACACTTTGAAGGACATCTGAATTTATTTTTTAATTTACAGAGCTACTAGAACTATCTGTACAGGTTTTCATGTTTTCATAAGTTTATATTTCTCTGGGAGAGATGTCCAGGAATGCAGTTACTGGGTTAAATTATAATTTTTAAAGCTTCCTTTCTATAATTATGCACTGAATTACATGTGACCTCAGTAATTTAAAAGTTAGATTTATAGCTTTGGTAAATTACAAAAACTTGTCTGTGAAGTCAAGTCTTTCATCTTTTTTTTTTCCCCCCCACAAATACTGCCTTCTATGAGTTTTCCTTGTTTTTAGCAAAGCCCCATCGTTGATTTTATTTTATTATTTTACTGAAGTATAGTTGATGGACAGTGTTATGTAAGTTACAGGTGTACGATATATTTGTTGTTTAGCTGCCCAGTTGTGTCCAACTCTTTGTGACCCTAAAGACTGCAGCATGCGAGGCCTCCCTGTCCCTCACCATCTCCTGGAATTTGCCCAAGTTCACGTCCATTTCATCAGTGATGCCATCCAGCTGTCTCATTCTCTGACGCCCTCTTCTCCTTCTGCCCTCAATCTTTCCCACCATCATAGACTTTTCCAGTGAGCTGGCTCTTCGTATCAGGTGACCAAAATTCAGCTTCAGCATCAGTCCTTCCAAGAATATTCAGGATTGATTTTTTTTTAAGATTGACTGGTTTGATCTCCTTGCTGTCCAAGGGAGTCTCAGCGCCACAGTTCCAAGGCATCAATTCTTTGGTGCTCTGCCTTCTTTACAGTCCAGCTCTCATAGCCATATGTGACCACTGGGAAGACCATAGCCTTGACTGCACGGACCTTTGTCGACAGAGTAATGTTTCTGCTTTTCAACACACTGTCTAGGTTTGTCATAGCTTCCCTGCCAAGAAGCAGTCATCTTCTGATTTCATGGCAGCAGTCACCATCTGCAGTGATTTTAGAACCCAAGAAGAGGAAATCTTTCGCTGCTCCTACCTTTCCCCGCCCTGTTTGCCATGAAGTAAAGGGGCCAGATGCCATGATCTTAGTTTTTTTAATATTGATTTTTGAGCCAGTTTTCTCACTCTCTTCCTTCACTCTGATCAAGAGGTGCTTTAGTTCCTCTTCACTTTCTGCTATTAGAGTGGTATCATTTGCATATCTGAGGCTGTTGATGTTTCCCCCACCTATCTTAATTCCAGCTTATAACTCATCTAGCCTAGCATTTCTCATGATGTGCTCAGTATATAAGTTAAATAAACAGGGTGACAGCAGACAGCCCTGTAGTACTCCTTTTTCAATCCTGAACCAATCAGTTGTTCCAAACAGGGTTCTAACTGTTGCTTCTTGACCTGCATACAGGTATTACGTGGTACGGTATATAGTGATTCATAATTTTTAAAGGTTATACTCCATTTTCACTTATTATAAAATATTGGCTACATTCCCTGAGTTGTATGGTACATCTTTGTAACTTACACCTAATAGCTTGTACCTCAAAATCCCCTACCTTTATATATTTCCTCCCCTCTTCCCTTTCCCTGTTGGATATAGAGAATGAGAACTAATTTGTTCTCTGTATCTGTGCGTCTGCTTCTTTTCATATCCACTAGTTTGTTGTATTTTTTAGGTTCCATGTGTATGGGATATCATACAGTATATGTCTTTCTCTGGCTTGTTTCACTTAGCATAATGCCCTCTAAGTCCATCCATGTTTCTGCAAATGGCAGTATTTCATTTTTCATAGCTGTGTAGTAGTCCATTGGATATATATACCGCATTTTCGTTATCTGTTCGTCTGTTGATGGGCACTTAGATTGCTTCCATGTCTTGGCAGTTGTAAATAATGCTGTAAACATTAGCCTCATCATTGATTTAAAATGGAATTCATAAAGTTACTCTGTAGCTTAACCTCAGGGTTTGTTTTATTGTTATATTTTTTTTGTTTTAGATAGCAAATATATTAAATTTCCAATAACAATACTGTATTTCAAAATGTATTTGTTAATATAAGTTCTTTCAAAATTTCACCTATATTTGATGTAAACAATTGTAGGTAACATTCTTGCAAAACAAATGTTTATTGTGTACCATCCTAACAGGCCAACTAGGAATTTAAAAAGAAGACAGTATATTTGTGTGTGACTGGAATCTATTCAGTTGTCAGGTGGAAGCCAGCAAGCATAATTGAAACTTTTAAAGGCAAGGAGTCTGCTTCTTTCCCTAGAAGAGAAGATGTTTTCTAAAGCATAACTTTTTCATTCAGGGAAGGCAATGGCACCCCACCCCAGTACTCTTGCCTGGAAAATCCAATGGACGGAGGAGCCTGGTGGGCTGCAGTCCATGGGGTCGCTAACAGTCGGACAGACTGAGCGACTTCACTTTCACTTTTCTCTTTCATGCATTGGAGAAGGAACTGGCAACCCACTCCAGTATTCTTGCCTGGAGAATCCCAGGGATGGGGGAGCCTGGTGGGCTGCCGTCTATGGGGTCACACAGAGTTGGACACGACTGAAGTGACTTAGCAGCAGCAGCA
>SJYX01007497.1:195866-217261 GCA_006410675.1 Oreotragus oreotragus
AAAAAAAAAAAAAATGAAATCAAACTGTTCCACTTGTTCAAAATGTACCTTTTTTTAAAAAGTAAATACAAGACACACACTTTTCTTGAATGACTCAGATGTTCAGTGAGATGAATCAAGTTGCTGGTCCCTGAATCATTCATTCTCACCGTGTCACCAAGACATTCAGATGGCCCCCTCATATCTACTCTTAGATTTATTATCTTGATGAAGTGGCCTAATCCAGGAAAGTCTTTCTGCTTCACGTTAGATACCTGGCCTTAGTACTTGACGCTTTGGTCTGGTGGTACATTGTGATATTGACAGGTAAATATGAGAAGGTAAACTGAAGATGGTAGACTTCCCTGGTAGCTCAGATGCTAAAGCGCCCGCCTGCAATGCGGGAGATCTGGGTTCAGTCCCTGGGTCAGAGATCTCCTGGAGAAGGAAATGGCAACCCACTCCAGTGTTCTTGCCTGGAAAATTCCATGGACAGAGGATCCTGGTAGGGTATAGTCCATGAGGTCGCAAAGAGTCGGACACACCTGAGCGACTTCACTTCACTTCAAACTAAGATATTATTGAGCAAACTCTTAGGTCCTAAAAGAAATTAGTGAGGTGACCGTGGATGATAGGCCAAAGAAATCTGCCTCAGGATTTGTCTTTTGTTGGTATAGTTCATATTGCTTGTTGCTTCAAGTATCATGTCTTGAGGTCGTTTTACTCAAATCTAAGAAACTCAGAGTGGGTGGGGAAGGCCTATCCATGCTACCTAGCTAGTTGCTTTACAGTCTCCGAAGGGCCACAGTCAAACCCTGCCATGGTAGTGTTAGTGGGATACAAAAAATTCAGTCCTAGAAACATGGAGAGGAATCATGGCAAGGTTGATGAAGTCACCAAAGTCGGTGTGCACACAAATAGCCAGCCACAAAATCTAGGAGTCTGGCTGTCAGTACATTTGGTTGTGTATACATTTTTTTGTATGTGAATTCACATTATGCAAGTTTATATAGTTGTGAGGCACTTGCCCAGTACATAAAGCCTTTCCTTTGTAGGTACCAGACTTTTTTCTGTCCTGAATTTGTTGGTGACCAGAAACAAATTCAGGATAGGAGCCAGTTGGTATCTACTAGTCATTATCTCAAAGGAAAGCAGTAAAACTATCATCAGTAATTATAGACATCCTAAGTGCTGGTTATGTTATCTCTGACTTTGCAGCACTGGAAATGGCCAGATCTTTAGGTCTGGAGTCTGAAGCTGACCTCATGGTTTGGCCAGAACTGCTTCAGATCCTTAGATGTCTACATTCACAGAGCTAGACCTGATAGGGAAGTCACACGTGGGAACTTGGTGCATTCCATAGGCCTTTAATATACAGTCTGCCTCCAAGGAGAGGAAGCAGTGTGCACCAAGGAGACAAGAAGACTTGACAGCAGTCGATGGCGGCCCAGCTGCCTCACAGCCGCAGGGAGCCTCAAAACTGCAAGGCCAGTAGGGTCGAATCCAGCAGCCTGGGAAACCCTGCAGATGAGAATTCAGAACTCTAATCCCCTCTCTCCCTCCCCCACAGAAAATTTTTTAAAAAACAGGAAATTATCTAGGCCAACTAACCTGGAGGTGTGCCTTCAGCAAATAAGGAATCGGAGGAAAAGCTTGCCACAGTGAATGAACTCCTTCACTGTAGCATAAGTATCAGCTCTTGTGCCACTGAAATATTAATTATGGCCTGATTTCTCTAGAAGCCAAGCAGCAAGGGACAGACTCTGTGAAGAGAAGTGAAATATCAGTCTTACAGCAGCATTCCCTGGAATTCTATAATATTGATCAACTGGGATTAGGTCAAGGTTCAATTTCCTGATAACAATTTCCTGATTTAAAAAAATGACTAAAGCCCCATGCCAGCTAAGCTGTAGGAACCAGCTTCTGAGGTATGCAAATAACACTGTGATAACTATTATAATGCCTCATGAATGTAACTGATAAGCCAGGAACAAAGTTTATAGTCTCAGCTCCTAGAGAGAAACTTCTGATTCAGGCAGAAAAACATTTTCAGTGTTTTCTGAAATATACTGGCAAAGTTTAGAGATCTTAAATTTGCAGTTTTGCTTTTGAAAGGGTGTGGTTTGAAGCTTAGCCTCTTGTTAGGTATAAGATGTGAGGTTGAATAGGAGGAATGTTAGCTTTATTCCTGATTATAAAGCCATAATCATTGCTTAGATTATTATGTTTTTAATTAGGGAAGCATTCACTGTATTTACTTCTGTGCCTTAAAAGTAGTCACATTATGTTTTGTGCTTTGTTTCTGCCATGCAGTGCATTAGAATATTGTAAGATGAGGTGCTCATAGGCAGATGACTTGCTATGATTTTGATTTTCAAAGTTTAATAAACACTTTGGACTATGTTGACAATGTGGTCTTTAAATTCTTTGTACTGAAAGGTACCCATTTAAGAAGTGTACTAGGTCCTAATCAAGATAAATGGAATCATTAGCAAGCATGTGTCATCTGTCTTCTGTCCACCTCTTCTCAATTTTTTCTATTAAATGCTTTATACATTTTTTAACTGAATCACCTAAGGTATTAGTAATGGTTT
Organism: Oreotragus oreotragus; assembly: GCA_006410675.1. Taxonomy (NCBI): domain Eukaryota; kingdom Metazoa; phylum Chordata; class Mammalia; order Artiodactyla; family Bovidae; genus Oreotragus; species Oreotragus oreotragus. The sequence goes on from SJYX01007497.1 coordinate 198,440, forward strand.
AAACCTTTATCAACAGGTTGAAGTACAATGAAATGTTAACTACATAATATTTTAGTAGCTGTTCAGAAATATAATTTGAAGTGTGATGGGTGAAAGGGGTCAAAAGGTACAAATTTCTAGTTATAATAGAAATAACCCAAGAGGATGTAATGTAAAGCATGATGACTATAGTTAATAACACCACATTGCATATATGAAAGTTGCTAAAAGAGTAGAGCTTAGAAATTCTCATCACAAGAAAAAAGGTTTTGTAACTGTGTGGTGATGGATGTTAACTAAACTTACTGTGGTGATTATTTCACAATATGTACACATACTGAATCATCATGTTGTAAACCTGAAACTAATATAGTATTATAAGTCAGTTATACTTTAATAAAAATTTGAACTTTTGGGATAACTAGAAACTGATGATCACAGTGATAATGAGACTTTGTTTAGAGTTTTTATGCAATATTTCAAATACAGAAAACTACAGAGAGTAATGTAATAAATACCCATGAAGTGTTGTATTAGTTGCTCAGTTTGTGTCTGATTCTTGACCCTATGGACTGTATCCTCTGGCCATGAGATTCTCCAGGCAAGAATATTGGAGTGAGTTGCCATTCCCTTTTCCAAGGGGTCTTCCTGACACAGGGATCGAAACCAGGTCCTCAGCATTGCAGACAGATTCTTGACCATCTGAGCCACCAGGAAAGCTCATTGGAGCCCATTTTCATGTACTTATTGGCTATTTGTTTGTCTTTAGAAAAGTATCTGTTCACTTACTTGCCTATTGCCTATTTGATTGGCTTATTTCAAGTACATTTATTACAAGTATTGTGCTTACCTTTGGGGGAAGAAAATTTTGTAGGAATGAATTATAATGTATGGGTAAAATGCAGGAAGAAGTGACTATCACATAGCACCCAAGAACAGTGAAACTGGTTGTACTAATTAACATTACTCATCTATATGTATTATTGAAATGCACCAAATTGGTTTATAGCTTTAGTGTCAGATTTTAAAACGCTGTGAATGTTAGTTATATTTCATTATATTCTCCTTAGAGAGTAATAATTGATAAAGTTTGCATATTTGTAAACTGGGATCATAACTTCTTTAAGTGTCTTGTCTAATACATATCCACAAGCCACGTTTAGCTTTGTAATTTAGCTTTAAATTTAAACTTAATTAAAATTAAAACCTCAGTTCCTCAGTCACACTTGCCACATTTCAAGTGCTTGATTGCCTTTAATGGCTGGCGGCTGGCACACAGGACAACACAAACGCACATTTGCATTGATTGGGCAGTGCTGGTCTGGAATTATTTTATTCAGTTGTCCTCAAGTGACAGATTTTTAAAAAGGAAAAACGGAAGTGCCGTTTGACTAGGTTGTTTCCATACTTACGTGTCTTACCATTGTTCTGAGATGAAGACGGAAAACTTGAACATGCTCCACAGGGCCTCGCCCGACCACCTTTCTCTCTCAGCAGAAGTTCTCAACTGGCAGCTTGGCCTGTATACAAGTCCAAATTTCCAGCTTTTCTAAAACAACAGTCATTGTTTATGACTTATAATCAATTGCTTATAATCAGTATATGGAAGGAACTATTATTCTAAGTATTTTTTGTGAGTTAATTCATCTAACTCTCACAACAGCCCTATAGCTCTATCTTACAGAAAAGAACGTAAGGAAACAAGTGAAGTATGTCATGGAGTTTCAGTTCAGGGCAGTTAATCTAGATTCCCCCCGTACTCATAACCTGTGCTCTACTGCCTGAGTTAGCTGAGTGTAACCCATAACACCATTGTTCAGAGTTTTGCATTTATTTGTAGGATTGTTTGATTGAAGTCTCTTTCCCCAGTGAGAAAGTTGTAAGTTCCATGAAGGAAAACTCGGTCTTTGCCCCGCTTTACTATTTTGACATGTAATAGGTAGTTGGTGTATGTTTGTTGAAGGAATAAGTGAAAGTGGTTTGACATGACTCATCACTGAGCTTGAACATGAGACCAGAACCTTTTAGAAGCCAAAATATTTAATCCTTTAGTTCATTGTCATTTGTAAAATCAGGGACTGATACTGAAATTTCAATAAAGCAAGTTGAATTCTAATACAAAAAATGGGTAACTTCCTAATGCCTAGAGATTTGTTTTTATAGTCTTGTTTTGATCACAGAGTATGAGAACAGGTATTAATTAGCTTATGTTCAGTAACACCCATCCATTATGTCAATAATTAAAATACACTGGCATATGTAATCTAATTAAAGTTATGTTTATAATAACTTGTTAATTTATTTAAAACTTTTTAACAGCATTCATATTTTGTTATCAAAAGAAAACACATATTCTGATTTGGGGCACATTGAATTTTTTGTTTCTAATTAAATCTATGTAATCATTAAGAGTGGAGTTCAAACTAAAAGCATTACAAAAAGTGGAATTTGATAAGGAGAATTGTTTTTGTGGCATTTAATTGATAATCATAGTAAACTTATTTTGAAGATGCTTGGCAGCTCAGTTTCCAAACTTTACTTTTGTGATAGGTTATAATTAAACTAGTTTCTTGCTATTTGAATGTATGTTTGATATGATATAAAAAGAAAATTTTATTAAGTTGTATGAAGTACAGAGACAATATTAATTGTTAATTGTGTCATGAAAAAGCAGAATGTTTTTTCCTTTGATAATATTAAAGTAATAAATCATGGTGAAGTCGAGAAATTTAAACAAAATACGACTGAACATTTTCTGTTACTTCTAGTGGATGTTTTTGAGAGCTACTTGTTTAGTGGCAATGTAGAACTTAGTTTTAGGTGAAACTAAAAACTTAAAGCACAGAGTTTTGAATGACTATGAGTCCCTGAGGCCTACAGATCTCATCCAGTTTTTGTGCATTGTTGCAGCTTATGAAGAGCTGTGGGCGGTCCTCTAAGGTTGGGGTTTAGAACAAAGTGGCCTGCATTCCAAATCCAGCTCTTCTCAACTAAACCACAGGGCAGAGTATCAATTAAGGTATAATAAATTAGTACCTGTTACATGGCAAACTGATTTTGGGAAGCAGTCTAGAAATACACTTCAAAGATATATCTTTTATATTACCAGCAACATGTCATTGTCATGAAGTATGTAGAATAACAATGATTGAAGGCCATTCTGTTTGCTTGGGATGGTCCCTCTTGAATGTGTAAAGCTTGAGGATGGATCATATACAGTGTGTGAATCCAGGGACAGTCCTTAAAGGTTGAGTACAGCTATTTGGGCACTGGTCATTTCAGTTATAGTTGTGTATGCAGAGAATACTTACTGTCAAAATTACGGTAACATTTTAAACGCAGAGAAAAGTATCTTCCATGTAACTTGTATATAACTTTATAGTCATGTGTCTGTTTCCAGCCCTCTGATACATGCCTGAAGAAATGTTGTATCAACAGCCTTATATATGGTATAACTGTAAACAAAGAGAATACAGAGAAGTGGCCAGAACATGGAGTTTATCACACAGTGGTTCAACCTATAGTAGTTAGTGATGACTACCCGAACATGTCAGCTTTGTGTAAACAGATAAAAGCAATTACAGGTGACATCAGTACAGTTCAGTTCAGTCGCTCTGTCGTGTCTGACTCTTTGAGACTCCATGAGTCGCAGCACGTCAGGCCTCCCTGTCCATCACCAACTCCCGGAGTTCACTCAGACTCATGTCCATCGAGTCAGTGATGCCATCCAGCCATCTCATCCTCTGTCTTCCCCTTTTCCTCCTGCCCCCAATCCCTCCCAGCGTCAGAGTCTGTTCCAATGAGTCAGCTCTATGCATGAGGTGGCCAAAGTACTAGTGGAGCCTTAAAGGCCATAAACAATACATTTTAAACTAGCATGAAGCCTTTATAAAAGTGCATTTTGTAAATTATATAATGCTTCTGTATATTTTATCAGTTCAGTTCAGTTTAGTCACTCAGTCGTGTCCAGCTCTTTGTGACCCCATGAATCGCAGCACGCCAGGCCTCCCTGTCCATCACCAAGTCCCGGAGTTCACTCAGACTCACGTCCATCGAGTCAGTGATGCCATCCAGCCACCTCATCCTCTGTCGTCCCCTTCTCCTCCTGCCCCCAATCCCTCCCAGCGTCAGAGTCTGTTCCAGTGAGTCAACTCTTTGCGTGAGGTGGCCAAAGTACTGGAGTTTCAGCTTTAGCATCATTCCCTCCAAAGAAATCCCAGGCTGATCTCCTTCAGAATGGACTGGTTGGATCTCCTTGCAGTCCAAGGGACTCTCAAGAGTCTTCTCCAACACCACAGTTCAAAAGCATCAATTCTTCGGTGCTCAGGTTTCTTCACAGTCCAACTCTCACATCCATACATGACCACTGGAAAAACCATAGCCTTGACTAGACAGACCTTTGTTGGCAAAGTAATGTCTTTGCTTTGTAATGTGCTATCTAGGTTGGTCATAACTTTCCTTCCAAGGAGTAAGCGTCTTTTAATTTCATGGCTGCAGTCACTATCTGCAGTGATTTTGGAGCCCCAAAGTGATGGGACTAGATGCCATGATCTTAGTTTTCTGAATGTTGAGCTTTAAGCCAATTTTTTCACTCTCCACTTTCACTTTGATCAAGAGGCTTTTTAGTTCCTCTTCACTTTCTGCCATAAGGGTGGTGTCCTCTGCATATCTGAGGTTATTGATACTTCTCCCGGCAATCTTGATTCCAGTTTGTGCTTCTTCCAGTCCAGCGTTTCTCGTGATGTACTCTGCATAGAAGTTAAATAAGCAGGGTGACAATATACAGCCTTGACGTACTCCTTTTCCTATTTGGAACCAGTCTGTTGTTCCATGTCCAGTTCTAACTGTTGCTTCCTGACCTGCCTACAGGTGTCTCAAGAGGCAGGTCAGGTGGTCTGGTATTCCCATCTCTTTCAGAATTTTCCAGTTTATTGTGATCCACACGATACCAGTTTTCTTAACCATCATCTTTGTAAGTATACAGTGCTATCATTGTATCTGTTCTATATACCAGGAAGCAGACTGAAAGAAATGTATGACTTGCCTAGAATCTTGCAGCTAGTACATGGTAGAGTGGGAACTGAAACCTTAGTTTTCTAGTGTAAAAAGAAAAGGCCTCTGTTTGACCATGCAGCTTTTGTGAGTTAATGTGGGTGATGTCCTGTGTAGAAGGCTCCCATGAGTTTAGAGTTTTGTTTTGTTCAGGGGTGGTGTTTATGTAATCATTCCAGTTAAATCTGGGCAGATTTGTGCTAACAGAACTTGGGTGTTGGAATAACTTCTGCAAATACTGTTTTACACTTCTTTTTCCTTCATACACTTCTGTTTGCTAAGTAAAGACATTGCACAGTCCTACTGCCAGGGACAATCCTAGATCAGAGAGACTCAGTGATGTCAAAGGGATGAATGAAAAACTGATTTGGCCGATGTTTGTGTCTTGTAAATAACTAGTGATGAAATACAACATGTCTGATAAATTAAGTAGAAAACTCCAGAGATGTTCCTAAGTCATAAATGAAAAGGAGAATTTGTTTCTTCAGTTTGGGAATTATTCACTTATGAATTCATTCCGCAGGATTAGATCATCTAGGTAGACCCTGCACATTTTTCAATTTCTTCCCTTTATACCTGCAAATTCATCACTGAAGCTCACTAAATCATTCCTAACCATTGTCTGCATACAGTAGATTTCTGCACACATACACTACTGTCAGATTTCACCTTCTCATGAAAACGGATTATAAAATATTTTTGAGGGAGAGCTGTAAGACACAGATAGGATATGAACTTTAAAAATGTATAGCAGTTTAACAGATGTTTGTTGACCCTGTGATGTGCTTGGGGCATCCTCTTTAGCACTCAATAGCACACGCTATCCTAACTCAAGTTCCTTCACCTTCCCTCAGCACTTCCTGCATCTCCTTCAGAGATGACTCTTCTTTTCTTCTCCCTCTGACAACTGAGGCTTCTGCAGAGCTGGTACCTTGCTGAACTCACTTACATACCATGTGCGCTTTCCTTATTTTTTCCCCCTTCTTTACCACTTACATTGTCCCACGAATGTGAGGAAGCATCCACAGGGAAGAAGGGATCACCCCTGACTCTGTCTTAACTTTGCTGCTTCCTGTCTCACTGATACCCAGATATCCAATATATGGTAGGATATGGTAGACAGCTCATAAGATAGCCTTCTATGATCCCTACTTTCTGGAATTCCTACCTTTCTCTTGAGCAGGGTCTAATATTCACTTCTCTTAAATAGAATATTCCTGTAGGGTGATAGAATGTCACTTCCAGGAATAGCAATGTTACCAGTATCATGGTCCTTGACAGCTTTGTGCTGGAAGAACTTAGACTTGGCTTCTGAGTCAGGGAAAGGACAAGGTCTCTGACTGTTTAAAAAGAGCTATCCCAAAAGGTGTTGATATCTGGAAACAGACAGGAACAGGAGAGCCAGGCATTGTACCTTCAAAAGAAGATTTATCTCCACTTCTGTTGGCTGCCTTTGGTCTTGGAGGAGGTACTGCATCTCTCTGAGCCATTATTTTCTCATTTCTACAATGGCTGGAGTTCAAAATTAGGATCGTGCTAAATGTCTTCAGTCCACATTCTCTACATCCAGATGTTTAATATTTTGCTTTTTGATAAGGATGTTTAATTTACAACAACAAAATCTCATCTGGGCAAGTTAATTATTTCCTTCAGAAACCTTATGTTGTAGATATGAAATTTATATACCATCTTAAATATTCTGATATTATTTCTCTGGATATTAGCATATCTGGGTGTCTCTTTTATTGAGTTACTGTTTACAGTAACTTCCTAGAGATATACTTTTTATAGTTGTGAAGGCAATTTGAATGTGGTCACACTATCTTAGTCTTTTTGAGTTTGTGTTCCTGACAAGTCAAAAAGTTTTCTGAAGCTAAAAATGACTTGCTCGGGGAAAATGATACGTGTCCCTCTCTGTACACTGCATGTTTCCTGCTTTGTTCCTCCTGTGGAGCGGGCATGATGTGCCTGAAACCGTCTTCTGAGCTCTAAAATGTTGCCGGTATCTAATAATGGCATGTGAAATACTGATGAGATTCCCATGACCCTCTGCTGCTGCTGCTGCTGCTAAGTCGCTTCAGTCGTGTCCGACTCTGTGTGACCCCATAGACGGCAGCCCACCAGGCTCCCCCATCCCTGGGATTCTCCAGGCAAGAACACTGGCGTGGGTTGCTGGGTTGCCATTTCCTTCTCCAGTGCATGAAAGAGAAAAGTGAAAGTGAAGTCGCTCAGTCTGTCTGACTGTTAGCGACCCCATGGACTGCAGCTCACCAGGCTCCTCTGTCCATTGGATTTTCCAGGCAAGAGTACTGGGGTGGGGTGCCATTGCCTTCCCCGCCACGACCCTCTGGCCACCTGCTATTAACTGGACACAGGCAAATGGCTTTTTTTTCCCATGTTCTCTCTTTTCTGAGCCTCTTCCCACTCAGGTCTCTGTGGTTTATTAACAGTTTCTTTTCAATGTCAGTGTTTCAGAAACTATATTCTACTAATTTCCTTTAAGCCCACGTGTGTGTGTTAGCTAGTCATGTCCAACTCTGCAACCCTATGGACTGTAGTCCACAGGGCTCCTCTGTCCATGAAGTTCTCCAGGCAAGAACACTGGAGTGGGGAGCCATTCCCTTCCCCAGGGTATCTTCCCAACCCAGGGACAGAACCCCAGTCTCTGCGTTGCAGGCAGATTCTTTACTGTCTGAGCCACCAGGGAAGCCCACTTAAGCCCATGTGATTTACAAAATTTTCCTGTCTTTGGGAATCAGTGAAAATACTTTTAAAGCTATATTTACCAATAAGACAAAAGTAGATATGGTAAAAATAAAATTATGTTTAGGAAAACATCAACCAGATATGCGAGGAGGATGTAAAGTGAGGGGAACCTGGATTCCTCAGGTTGGGCTCCTGTGCTGAGTTCTATTCCCTCGCCACTGTTTTCTCCTAACCCCTAGCCCCGTCTTGTTTGAGAAAACACCTAACAATATGAATCATTTTTCTTCAGCTCTTGGTCATTATGAAGGATCAACATTTAGGAGACATCTCAAATTGCATTTTTAAATAGATGAATTAAACTATTAGATCAAACAGTTGGATTTACTTAAAATATTTTCAGTCAATTTAAGGGTGTGCAGTACAAGATGGCATCTACCTAAGATTTTTGAAGGGTGAAATTGGGATCCTTGTAGCCGGCGTGTGTGAATTTAGCTTATGAACAGTTTCTGTGCCAGCAGATTGGTTGATGCCACTGTGCACATCGCGATGCAAGGGGATTTAGGGCATTAGTGGTCCACCTTTCTTTCCTGCTAGGATTCTGGTACCTCTATGATCATGGACCTGATTACCAACTCAAATATGGGAGGGAAAGAACACGCTTTGAAGGGAAAGCAAATATGCTATCTGCAGACAAATATATTTACTAAAATGTTTTGAGGGGCTAAAGTATACATAAGTAAAGTGTATATATTTTTGTATACTTTCAAAAACACCTGTAACAGATTTCCACTTTTAATGGCTGCTTTTAAAAATTGCTCTTGAGCTTGAAATGGTGATAATAGCTGATTTGTCGATAGAGACTTGAAGTTTGGAAGTGGGAAATAGCAAGTTGGAATAAGGAGGTATTTTTCTGGAGGAAGAAGTACAAGTTGCAATGCTCCTTCAGAGTCAGTGCAGAGGATGGTTTTAAACATCCGTTTAATCGGTCTTGAAAAGGGCATGAGTGTCTAGATTTTCAGTAGTGAACACTCTAAAAGACTGACAAAACAGCCTTTGTTTGTTTGCTTCACGTTGCTAATTTTTATTTTATAGAAAGTTTTTAGTTGGACTTCAGTGATGGTTGAGTTTTTCATGCATCTTGGTTGGTGGCCCATTGACACCATTGGTCTGGGCCAAGCCTGTGTTTTATTTATTAATTCCTTGTCATTACCATCCACTACATATAACCCCAACCCAACCATGCACAGTAGTCTAGTGTGGTTAGTGTGGGGTTTTTTTGTTGTTGTTGTTTATATGTACTCTATATAATCTGTATTTTATATTATATAAACTGTTACACAACTGATATTATTCTCCTCCAGTTAATATTTTCACTCGGTGGTTTAATTTAAAGTTCTGTCCCTGGTCCTGTGTGAATATTAGCTGGTTGATTCTGACTGCCATTGGATATTTTGTGATGTACATTCATCCAGTTTTGTTCCTCTCCTCCTGTGACCGAAATCCAGATTGCTTCCACATCCCCATCATCACAGAGTGGGCTGCATGTCTCTTGGGACCTGTTTGATAGTTTCTCTGGGAACTATGTCTAGAACTGTGTTTGCTGGGTCATAGACTGATGCGTGCCTGCTAAGACACCTCATTCGTGTCCAGCTCTGCCCCCGAGACTTCTCTGTCCACAGGATTCTCCAGGCAACAATACTGGAGTTGGTTGCCTGGTGACTGCATTTAATTTGCATAATTCATACCTGATGGTCTCTGCAATGACTGCAACAATCTGTATATCCTCATACCCCACCAACACTCAACATGGTACAGCTTTCAGATACTTTTTCCAGGGTGTCAGGTATAAAACATCTCATTCTTAGTTTATATTTCTTTGTCTGTGCACTTCATCATCTTTTCATCAGCTTGTCATTTGGGGGAGGGGAGTATCCTTTTCTACTAATTTTTTGTGAATAGCTTTTGGCCATTTTTCTGTTGGGATTCCCATCTTATGTTGAGTTGAGTGCAAAACAAAAATCTTCTGATTTCTCATCTATCTGTAAACTTTATCCATGAAAAAGATACTCTAAAATGTGTTTTTAAAAAACTTTTTCTTACTTGTGGCATGTAGATTTAAGTCCTTCCCTACTAGGGTTCAAAGATGCTCTACAACATTTCCTTTTAACTTTGCAGTTTTAGCTTTCCCAGTTCAGCTTTCTTCCACCTGAAGTTCCCATCGTATCTCACTGCCCTGATCCAAAGCCTTCAAGCGGGACCTTCTCTCGTGGTCCAGTGGTTAAGAGTCTGTGCTTTCACCACAAGGAGCACAGGTTTGATCCCTGTTCAGGGAAGTAAGATCCCAAATGCCAAGCAGTGCAGCCAAAAAAATAAAAAACTTCAGGTAGCCTAAGTTACCTATAGAGTGAAGTCAGAGCAGCCAGAGGGTGTATGAAGCCTCTCAACATGTGTCTCACTTTTCCTTCTGTGAATGTGTTACTTCCAGTCAGATGTGTTTGCACTGCAGACTTTACTCATCTTGGGACCTCAGGCATAGAGAATATCATGTTGTCTGCAAACATCCCCTAATGGTAAAGTGAGCATTGTTACATAATTGAAAACGTATTTTTCCTGCTTAAATCATTTTCAAGTCTAGAAGAAGACTTTCCTTTTCTTGATTTTTTAAAATTGAAATACTTTTATTTAAATTGTAAAGGTAGTACCTTCTCATTACTTCAGAAGTAAAATAATACAAAAGTGTGCAAAGTAGGGAATGATAAATTTTAAATCCCAGCCCCTTCAAAATACTATTTCTTCCTCTTTATTATATATAGAATTATTTGAGTAGAAGTCTGGGAAGGGATGTCAAAAATCCCAATGCCAGGCCATGTTCCAGACCAAATAAACCAGAATCGCTGGGAGTGGGACCCAGGCATTGGTATTTTTGATAACTCCCTAAGTGATTCTGCAGCCGATGTTGTAAATGCTTTTTACAACACTTTAAAACATAAAAAAATGGGTCATGTACTGTTCAGCATCTCGCTTTGCAAGATTTAGAAACACTTTGCTCTATAGTAGAAATTAGTACAACATTCTGAATCAACTGCAATAAAATTAAAAAATAAAATAAAAAGCCCTCCCTTTGGTTTAAAGTTTATTTATTAATAAATAATAATCCATTTATTTTGAAAATGTTCTCAAGTCTTCCAGCCTTGTTAAGCATTTGATTAGCATCATAAAATAGTTATTTTAGATGGATTAACTATTCTTGGGAATAATGGTAACTTTTGACTTGTTAGTAGTAGTATAAAATTCTTCCCTTTTTAAATTAAAATTCAGAGTTTGTCAAAATTCCTACTGAATGGCCAGTGTCCTTGTGGAAACTTTGTTTCTATTGTACCAAACGGCAGAATATAGTCAAGTATTCTGTAGGACCTAAGCTTTGTAAAAAACTTAGAAGCCAAAAAAATCAATTTACTCAAATTTAAATTGCCCCCCTCCTCTTTTTTTTTTTTTTTTTTTAAACTGAGAAATCACCTTATCTCTTATCCTCAGTCGCTTCCTCTTCTCTGGCTTACTTTCCTTAAACATCGCTCTCCCCAGATGTTAACCGCTAGAAACCTGCTTTGCCACCTGTGAGCTGTCCTGCGCTCCCTGCTGCCTTCAGTCTGGTACCTCATGCTGGGATGCACTCTCGTCTTCCTCAGTCCCCAGTCCTGTCCTCCCCCTGCTCTGCTGGGGAAGATACTCTTGCTGTCCTAGTAGAGGTCTTCCCAGCAGCAAGTAGTCCATCGATGGCCACTCCTTAGTGAAGTTTCTTTTCTTCCCTGCCTGTTCAGTTCAGTTCAGTCGTGTCCGACTCTTTGCGACCCCATGAATCGCAGCACGCCAGGCCTCCCTGTCCATCACCATCTCCCGGAGTTCACTCAGACTCACGTCCAGCGAGTCAGTGGTGCCATCCAGCCATCTCGTCCTCAGTCGTCCCCTTCTCCTCCTGCCCCCAATCCCTCCCAGCATCAGAGTCTTTTCCAGTGAGTCAACTCTTTTCATGAGGTGGCCAAAGTACTGGAGTTTCAGCTTTAACATCATTCCTTCCAAAGAAATCCCAGGGCTGATCTCCTTCAGAATGGACTGGTTGAATCCCCTTGCAGTCCAAGGGACTCTCAAGAGTCTTCTCCAACACCACAGTTCAAAAGCATAGGATCGTCTTTTTTTGCTGTCTCCTTTTATCTTTGACTTTTGTTTCTTGAGTCTCATTTCCAGCTGACCACTGTCTTTCTAAGTTACTTTTTTTCCCCTTCTTGTAAAAGTGTTGCGCTTGCTTCCAGTAGAAAATAAGGAATAGTTAAAAAAAAAAAAAAGGTAGAGTATTTAATATCTCACTAGAAATAGCGTTTCAGATTTTTTTGATTCTTTATGACAAATGGGATCATGCTGCCTATGCAGTCTTTAGATATCCATAGCCTTTATTTCCTCTCTACCTAATCATACGTGTTTGTTAGGGGAAGCACACTGACTGCAAGTTCCACCCTGGCCAGGCACCATAGTAACTATTTGCATGAGCTGTTTTACGACAGGCGGTCCTGGTAAGGAACACAGAACTAATAAGCCACCGCCAACCGAAAGAGTTCAGGAAAGGTCAAAAGGAGACCCCACATGTCCGACCACCTCCCAGAATCCTTCCTGCTAGCATCCATCTTGGCTGAACAAGGCATGCACCACCAGGAAGGACTCTGAGTCAGAATGATTGGCTAAAGACAACTCAGAAACTAATCCCATCACCATAAAACCCGAGACTGTGAGCCATGTGGCAGAGCCGTTCTCCTGGGTTCCCTTACCCTACTGCTCTCCGCTCCAGCGCCCTTTCCCAATAAAATTTCTTGCTTTGTCGGCACATATGTCTCCTTGGACAATTCATTTCCGACTGTTAGACAGACAAGAGCCCAATTTTGGGCCCTGGAAGGGGTCCCTCTTCCTGCAACATGTTTACTAAACTGTTTCAATTTTGGTTACTGTCTTGGTTTTAAAATTTCTTTTAAATTAATGAGCATATAGTTAGAGTCTGTGGTGTTCGAGAAGACTCTTGAGAGCCCCTTGGACTGCAAGGAGATCCAACCAGTCCATTCTAAAGGAGATCAGCCCTGGGTATTCTTGGAAGGAATGATGCTAAAGCTGAAACTCCAGTACTTTGGCCCCCTCATGCGAAGAGTTGACTCATTAGAAAAGACTCTGATGCTGGGAGGGATTGGGGGCAGGAGGAAAAGGGGACGACCGAGGATGAGATGGCTGGATGGCATCACAGACTTGATGGACGTGAGTCTGAGTGAACTCCGGGTGATGGTGATGGACAGGGAGACCTGGCATGCTGTGATTCATAGGGTCGCAAGAGTCAGACATGACTGAGCAACTGAACTGAACTGAACCGAATACCAAAAGGCATATAATAAATTACGATAGTCACCTTACCTCATTCTTTTTCCCAGAGGCATGGACTTTTAATTATGTTAGCTTTTTTTTTCTGATTATTTTTCTCTCAAATTCTAAACAGCATCGTTGTAGTGTTTCTTGAATCATCAACATTAGACAGTATCTATTTACTTCTTATTATTTTGTAAGTGAAAATTTCTGCCTTGCTTCTCTTTCCTTTCCCTGATAGCTCAGTTGGTAAAGAATCCTCCTGCAATGCAGGAGACCCTGGTTCGATTTCAGGGTCATGAAGATCTGGTGGAGATAGGCTACCCACTCCAGTATTCTGCCCTTGAGAATTCCATGGAGTATAGTCCATGGTGTGGCAAAGAGTTGGACACAACTTTCACTTTTCTCTTTCCTCTTCACTTTCTTAATACTTTCAGTCTTTTAAAATTGAATCACTGTTTCTTTTCTTTTTTTTAGTTGAATATAGTTGATTTATAATGTATAGCAGAACAATTCAGTTATGTACACACACACACACACACACACACACAGTTTTATATTCTTTTTCATTATGGTTTATCACAGGATATTGAATATAGTTCCCGGTGCTATAAGTATGACCTTACTGATTATCCGTCCTCTATATACTAGTTTGCATCGCTAATCCCAAACTCCTACTCCATCCCTCCGTCATCCTTCCCCCTTGGCAACCACAAATCAGTTCTCCTTGTCTGTGAGACTGTCCCTGTTTTGTAGATAAGTTCATCTGTGGCCTATTTTAAATTCCACATATCAGTGATGCAGGATGTATTTGTCTTTCTGGCTTTATTATAATAATCTCTCGGCCATCCATGTGTGTCTTTTCTGATTACAGTTTTCTCCAGGTGTGTGGCCAGGAGCAGCATTGCTGGATCGTACGACAGCTCTCGCCTTTCGTGGCCCCACACTGCTGTCCGCTGTGTCCGTAGTTGCCCACCAGCTTACGCTCCCCCCAGCAGTGTATGAGCGCTCCCTTTTCTCCACACCCTCTTCAGCGTTTGTTATTTGTAGACCTTTTAATGATGGCCACTTTGCCCAGCATGAGGTGGTACCTCATTGTAGTTTTTATTTGCATTTCAAGCATCTTTTTATTATGTGTATTGACCATCAGTATGGTTTCTTTGGAGAAATGTCTGTTTAGATCTTCTGCCCATTTTTCCAACTGGGTTGTTTGTTTTATTGTTGCTGAGTTTTGGGCGCTATTTATATATTTTGGAAATTAAGCCCTTGTCAGTCACATTGTTTGAAAATATCTTCTCCCATTCTGTAAGGTTCTTTTTTTCATTTTGTGTATGATTTTCCTTTGCTGTGCAAAAGCTTGTAAGTTTGATTTGGCCCCATTTATTTATTTTTGCTTTTGTTTCTGTTCTTTAAGCGTGGTGAGTCACTTCAGTCATGTCCAACTCTTATGACCCTATGGACCGTAGCCCACCGGTCTCCTCTCTCCATGAGATTCTCCAGGCAAGAATACTGGAGTGGGTTGCCATTTCCAGCTCCACAGATCTTCCCAGCCTAGGGATTGAACCCACGTCTGCATTGGCAGGTGGGTTCTTTACCACTAGCACCACCTGAGAGGCCCTCTATTCCCTTGAGACTGTCCTAAGAAAACATTGGTACAGTTAAATCACTATTAATTGTTTGTATTATTTTGACTCACCATTATTTTGATTCACGGATGAATCAAGTAATCTTTCTTTTTGTATTTATCCTCCAGTGGAAATACTTGCCTCATTTTTCCATTTCCTTAATTCTGTTTTACTCTGTGGCTGAATCTTCCCATACTCTCCTTCTGCCTCTTAGTACCACTTTCCATGTGGTGGTTAGTCTAGCAGATAATAATTGTGTTTCACTGTTTTCTTTTGACCCACCCTATTGGGGCCAGCCCTTCCGTCTTCCTGCTCCAGACTCTGCTAGTTGCTTTGCAGGGCTGCTTCACAACATCCATTGCACCAGAATAACCTTCATCAAGGGACTGAAGGAATCCCCAACAAAAAGGCATGTTGAGAGATAAATTCATTGATACAATGATGTTAGCAAATTTGGGCATTTGAGAAGGCCTAGTCTCTCCAGGTGTCAAGTACTTGGCTGCTGACAGTGATCATGGCTCAGCCCAGCCTTCTGATGTGTGCGTCCCTGCTCATTTATCAACACACCTTTTACCTCTCAGGAATGCTGGTCTTGGTCTGGCCATTGGTTTCCTCTTTCCCACTTCCCCTCTCCCTGTGCTCTGGAGATCCCTTCTCTCAGTCTCCTTCATTCTCCTTTGTGATAATTGATTATTGTACTGCTAACATTTTTTTTTTTTTTTTTGCGGGGAGGGGGGGGGGGGGGGGAGGAAGANCCATTGGTTTCCTCTTTCCCACTTCCCCTCTCCCTGTGCTCTGGAGATCCCTTCTCTCAGTCTCCTTCATTCTCCTTTGTGATAATTGATTATTGTACTGCTAACATTTTTTTTTTTTTTTTTTCGGGGAGGGGTGGGGGGTGGGCAGGAAGAAAGAAGTAGAATCCAGGGGCAAGATTTATTTAAAATGAGGTTGACATTTTCATACTTCGGGAAGTAGACTCTTACTATTATAAAAAATTGGGTTATTTTCTTTTTAAAATTTAGGACCTTTAAATGATTCACTGATGAAGAGGCAAGAGTTGTTTGCACTTAGTGTATTTCTCATTATACAACTCAAGATCCTCATCCCTTACACTACTTTAGGCATTTTGCTCTGTTTTCAGCAGTCTAGGACAACAGGTTATGTTTTCATTATGTGCATTGTAAAAATCATTTCATGGCAGCAATAAATTTTTTTATTAATTATGGAATGGGAAATGAGTTCTATTTAAAACAGAAAAGACTTTTTAGTAGCAAAAAAAGTGACCTTTATACAGTCTTACCTGAAGTCCATTTGAAATGTCAACTGTGCCAAAAACATTCTGTGAACTAGAAAGTTATTTGCAAGTGTGAGTAAGTGACTTAAAATATGCCTTAGTTATTTGAAGGTAGATGAGCAAATTCTCTAGTCAAGGCTATGGTTTTTCCAGTGGTCATGTATGGATGTGAGAGTTGGACTGTGAAGAAGGCTGATCGCCGAAGAATTGATGCTTTTGAACTGTGGTGATGGAGAAGACTCTTGAGAGTCCCTTGGACTGCAAGGAGATCCAACCAGTCCATTCTGAAGGAGATCAACCCTGGGATTTCTTTGGAAGGAATGATGCTAAAGCTGAAACTCCAGTACTTTGGCCACCTCATGTGAAGAGTTAACTCATTGAAAAAGACTCTGATGCTGAGAGGGATTGGGGGCAGGAGGAGAAGGGGACGACCGAGGATGAGATGGCTGGATGGCATCACGGACTTGATGGATGTGAGTCTGAGTGAACTCCGGGGGATGGTGATAGACAGGGAGGCCTGGCGTGCTGCGATTCATGGGGTTGCAGAGTCGGACATGACTGAGCGACTGAACTGAACTGAAAAACACTTTAAATATGATGGTAAATTGCTTTCATTATTCAGTTTATTTAGATTTTTTTAATATGAAAATTTCTAGATGAATTGCAAAGGCTTTTTTGAGATATGAAATACTTTCATTGTAGATAAAATACATTTAATATTTAATTCTTTTAATTTGGGAATAAACAGTTATGAGCTTCTAAAACTGACTTTTAGTCAGTTTGGCTGACTTTAGTTTGGCTATTTGCTAGTCCTTAAATTTGAGCAAATATTTTAACTCCTTTGAGCCTATTTCCTTATCAGTGAAGATAAGGAATTATCAAGATAATTCATACCTGTAGGGTTTCTTAAAATTCAGTGAGATGAACTAAATGGCCATTCTGATTTTTTAGTTCTTCCCTTTTTAATAATAAATGAAACTATTAAAACAATATGGACCATTTTTGAGACTGATAAAAGACTGGAAAGAGCAATAGAACCTTGTGTCAACAAGGATCAGTGACACTGGCTCACACTGCTACAAGCCTTCTATAGAGGAAGTTGGCACTAGGCATCAACAGCCCTCAGAAATCCAGAAAGAACATCTTGTCCACAACTTCTAATGTACTGTGAGGCAGTAATCACTCAGGTAGACAAAGACTGCTGAGTTGTTTAGAGTATTAAAAGCTATACATGTAAATATTAAGCTGAGGGGGAGAGGAGCTGGGGGATGAATGGAGTGGGAATTCGGGATTAGCAGATGCAAACTATGAGAGAGAGGATAGATGAACAACAAGATTCTACTGTATAGCACAGGGAACTGTATACAATATCCTGTGATAAACCATAATTGAAAAGAATGTAGAAAGATGTGTGTGTATGTGTGTGTGTGTATATATATAACAATCACTTTGCTATATAGCAGAAACTAATACATGATAAACCAACGATACTTCAATTAAAAAAACAGGAATTAAAAAATATTAAGCAAATACATCATACAAGAGACTTCTGTATAGCCAATAAAGTGTTAGTCACTCAGTCAGTTTAAACTCTTTGCGACCCCACGGACTGTAGCTCCCCAGGCTCCTGTGTCCATGGGGATTCTCCAGGCAAAAATACTGGAGTGGGTTTCTGGATCCAGGGATTGCACCTGTGTCTCTTGCCTCTCCTGCACTGCAGGCAGGCTCTTTACCTGACAAGTCGTGGGGGAAGCCCATAGCCATTCAAGACTTCTGTAAAGCCAGTACCTACGTGTTTCAAAGATAAAGGAGAGGTGTATGTACGCATTTTTAACCTTTGTTCAAGTAAATGTATATCAATTTAAACATATGTTTTAAAATGACTGCAGTGACACGCTGACTTTCGCTAATCCATGTTGGGCTGCATTTGTGTTTATGCGTTTTTGAGTACCTGCCTTCTTGTTCGGTTCTGCCTAGTGTATAACTCTATGATCCTTTCCCTTTTGCCTCAATTTCCTACTCCTCTTTAGTTCCTTTGCTTTTGCTTGCCCAGTGCTAGGTATAAATCACATGAAGAAAATTAATACTGATTGAAGAGAAGTTATCTTACCTTAAAAAATTATCTTCCATGGAGAAATGTCTATTTAGTTCTTTGGCCCATTTTTTGATTGGGTCGTTTATTTTTCTGGAATTGAGCTGTATAAGTTGCTTGTATATTTTTGAGATTAGTTGTTTGTCAGTTGCTTCATTTGCTATTATTTTCTCCCATTCAGAGGGTTGTCTTTTCACCTTGCTTATAGTTTCCTTTGTTGTGCAGAAGCTTTTAATTTTAATTAGATCCCATTTGTTTATATTTGCTTTTATTTCCAGTATTCTGGGAGGCGGATCATTGAGGATCCTGCTGTGATTTATGTCGGAGAGTGTTTTGCCTATGTTCTCCTCTAGGAGTTTTATAGTTTCTGGTCTTACATTTAGATCTTTAATCCATTTTGAGTTTATTTTTGTGTGTGGTGTTAGAAAGTGATCTAGTTTCATTCTTTTACAAGTGGTTGACCAGTTTTCCCAGCACCACTTGTTAAAGAGATTGTCTTTACTCCATTGTATATTCTTGCCTCCTTTGTCAAAGATAAGGTGTCTATATGTGTGTGGATTTATCTCTGGGCTTTCTATTTTGTTCCATTGATCTATATTTCTGTCTTTGTGCCAGTACCACACTGTCTTGATGACTGTGGCTTTGTAGTAGAGCCTGAAGTCAGGTAAGTTGATTCCTCC
>SJYX01007497.1:221415-361673 GCA_006410675.1 Oreotragus oreotragus
ACGCTTGGGGCTGGTGTATGGGGATGATCTGGAGCGATGATGTGGGGTGGGAGGTGGGAGGGGGGTTCATGTTTGGGAGTTCGTGTAAAAAAATAAATAAATACAAAAAAAAAAGACAAGTATGTTCTAGGGAAAAAATAAATAAAAAAGATAAATGCATGAGGCTAAATGACCAATTGGGCTCTTGTCTAATTAAAAAATGGACCCCTTTGACATCAGCACTGTAGATATGCACAGTCGCCAACCTCAGAGGGTAATGTTCCAGTGGGGCCCCCACTCTGAACCCGACCAGGTTCCACAGCCCTCTTGCTGAGCACCTTACCCCAGCTGGATCCCTCGGTCTGCAAAGCATCCCAGTACCCACCTTGCTCAGTTTCCTGGCCTCTTCCTGTTCTGTGACCTCATTGTGTGTCTAGCCCTAGAGAAACTATACAGTCACTGAGTTTTGGCCAAATAATGTTTAGCATGTATCTGCATTTTAAGTTGGAATAGCAGAGGTCAGTGTTCTGATAATCCTAAAGAATGATTGGCCATGTGTCCACTGGCCTGGAGAGAAATTTGTATTTGTGTGGGGGCCCAAAGAGAGCACCACTGATCCTTACTACATTTGGAAAGCTAGGTGGCCTGACTTCATGACAGTGTGTACTACCTACTCATCCACTAAAAATCCATCCAGCTAAAAATGAGGTCAGTTATTTCTGGGAAAAAAATGGGTAAAACTTGCACCAAGCTGGGCGAAAGAAAAAGCCCTTGCCTGTAGACTTGTCTCAGGCTTCTGGAATAAAATGAAGTTATTGAAGTATAGAGAGTATAGAGAGTCTGGGTTTAGAGGGTAGGATACATGAATTGATCAAAGCCTCACCTCCCCAAACTTTTAATTTGCAGTATCTGATTCTATTATTATGCACAGTAACATGTATCAGAAAGTTAGATGGTATTCTCCCAGACATGTTAGGAAGTTCTAATTATTGTCTGTTGCTAAAGAAAGCAGTCAAGAAAGTCATCTTCAGTAGCAATTTGTTGGCACTTTTATGTACAGTATATAAGGTAATTTAGTGTGTTTTACATCCACAGATAATCAGAGCAGACTCATCTTGCATGCTTGCTCCCTAATTGCTCTATTTTTAGCACTCCAATCATGTCTCTTTCTACTGAAACACCCAAATGCAGTGCATGCACGTATTCATGGTGCAGTGGCAGAGGTGAAGGCCCTAGTCAGCTCAGTCGCTTCTGTAGAGAAACCAGTCATCCCGAGAACTGCCACTGGCAGCCTTGTTGCTTATACCAGCCGGGCCCCCAAGGTCTCTTATTAAGCAGGCAGAAATTTTTGGTTTTGCCTTACAAATATATTTTTGTTCTTTGATAAACATGCATAATAGCAAAAAGTAAAGATAACTCATCCTTACTGAAATCTGAGTTCTATCAAGAAAAGGTGCAACAGCATTTATAGATGTTTTGTTTCCCTGGGCAACAGAAAATGCAGTCCTTGTTTAGCTTGGTGGCAGTGCTTTGGGGAAATAGGAGCCTGCAGATGGTAATGGCCTCCATTTTTTCCACAGAGATAACCCCCAGGTCGAGGCTTAACTTCAGCCTGGGGTCCATGACAGCACGTGTGCAATCGAGCCAGCTCTCGTGCGTTGTGGCCCAGGGCCCTCTGGTCTGTTGAGCTCTGCTTGTAGAGTTGCCCACTTTTGAGACTTGAGCCTGGACTGAGCAAAGCCAGCTGGTAGCTGATGAAGTTGCGGTTCCAGCTTAGGTCCTTGCTGTTTTTCTGTGGCCTTCTCCATCACAATGACCCAGCAGGTCTGTGACTCCCATATGTCCATACTGAGCACCTGTCCTGGACTCTTCTCTCATTTTCCCTAGTTTCATTCCTGGTACCAGACCTCAGACCCTAGCTCATCTTTGATTCCTCTCTTTCTTCTGCCCCCATGTCCAGTCAGTTATCAAGTCTTATTGACTTAATTGTTTGATGAATTATTCCTGTAACATTTCTCTAACCTATGGTCTCAGTTCAGTGCCTCCTTCCAAGTTTCCTCCTGCCTGAACTGTTGGGATTGCTCCCAGAAAGGCCTCCTTTCTGCTCTTCTTTCCAGTCATCCTCACATGGTCTTCGAAGCACACAGGTGATGGCATCACTCTCCTGCTCAGATATTTCCACTGGAGCCCTAATGTCCACCATGCAGATGAGACCTCATCTGTACCAGCCATCCTTCATTTCCTAGGATTCACCACTGTCTCCTTCAAGCACAGTGCCATTCAGCCAGACCAGAGTGGTCATCAGCTCTGCACACAGGCTACGGTATGCTGCCCCCATTCTTCTTCTTCCCAGTTGTCACTCATGTCCAAGGACTTTACATCTGCAAGGCCCTTCTCAAGGATTTCTTCCACAAAGATGTTCCTGACCCTGACACCCTCCTTCCCCCTACACGTATACATACACACATGCGCATGCATGCCATTTACCAGTTCCCTTGTGCCTGATTTATTCTAATTACCTCAGATACTTTTTAACAATGTGTTTATATAGCTGTGTGTCCCATTATTTACTTCTGAACTTAATTTCTTTGTGGTCAGTTTCTGATTCACCATCCTATTCTCCATGGTACCAGGCATGGTGTCCCACACATAAATCAAGAAATGGATCCAGATTTTGATTGTTAAGATTCCTACTTGTCTGTGTTTCTCTACAAAATCCCTTTGTAAACTGTACAGAAATTAATGCCAAAACAGTCCTTGGCCAGTTTTAATAAAAGTTAATTCCTTCATCTCTGTTTTGGCCAGTTTATGAGGATTTTATGGTAACATTTAATTACGTTCTATCTTTAAGCAGGGAAAGATAGCATTATAGAAACAGAATGGAGACACACCTACCTTTCTGTGCTTTGTGGTCTAAATACATAAATCAATATGAAAAGATACATTAAATGCATTTTTTAGTTTTCTAACAGGCCATGGGAGTTTGTGTGTTGAAGAAATCATAAGGGTTGACTACCATAAGAAATGATATCTATTCTTCTGTTTATTAGAAAAGGTTTTCTCTAAGAGAACATTTTAAACTCTAATACTAGAGAAAAAAAATGCAGAGAGATGTAGGTATCTGGGAGAAGGCATGGACTAATGAAAATGTGTGTGTGTGTGTGTAATGTGTATTCTGAGCGACTGTGACAGGTGTGCCGTTAGGGCCAATCTAGTCATTCTGGCCTGTAGGTCTGTTTTGGGCAGAATGGATACCAGAGAGTTGTGACAGAGCCCTGATCTGAATGCCCAGCCTTCCAGCGTGTACTCTGCTTCTTGAGGCTGCCCTTCGCTACTGGCCATCTTG
This sequence comes from Oreotragus oreotragus, assembly GCA_006410675.1. NCBI lineage: Eukaryota > Metazoa > Chordata > Mammalia > Artiodactyla > Bovidae > Oreotragus > Oreotragus oreotragus. The sequence continues at coordinate 224,741 of SJYX01007497.1, forward strand.
TAGAGCTATTGCTTTGTCTGAGAACTCAGAAATCCAGGAGAATTTAGCTGCTAGACCTGGGCACAGAGAGGTTTTAGGTTGAACTTCAAATGGACCAGGGTACTGGCTCAGCAGTGCTCCGCCAACATTGTGCTCCCTGGGGCAGGCTTTCCTGCTCTGCTGCCTCCTGGGCTACGACCTTGAGTAGGCTGTTTGACTTCTGAGGTGTATTACCAAAAAGGCTATCATTACCAATGATAACCTCTCACTTCATAGGACAACAGCCAGTGCAACCAAAATCCCATTTGTTATTGCCTTGAAACTCTGCCTTTTTGGCCTTTCTGGGTATCCATTAATGTTGCCTAAAGGAATCATTTTACTTCTAATTGCTACACACCAGGTTGTTTTACATGCTTCTGTTTCTCAGCGTTCCATGGATGTCACATTACTGAAAGCTGTGCTTTGGAGTGTCCTTCACAGACTTCTCCCTCCCTGCCCTGCACAGCCTCCCTGCTTGAGCTTCTCGCATAGCAGCTGCTCACACACCCTGCTGACATCCATCCACAGCACATGTCCAGCCAACAGAGCTAAATTGGAGTGAACAGGGCTTCAGTACTGGTGAACTGGCTATGCTCCAGGACTTTGCCACTCCAGTCTTACTATCTGATGTTCAGTGTTTTGTTGAAAAAGCAGATTTAAACATTTCAAAAAGGGTAGAACCAAGTTTCATAGCTTTGTGAAAGGTGCATAACTATCTTCAGTCTCTCTAAAGTGTGTTGGTTTTGATTCAGGTTCATATTTTCTTCTCAAGCACATGTGCAGTATCACCACGCATTGTTTACTAGGTGAGGTTTTTTCCTTGCGTTGTGACCTTGATCTTCCCTTGTACTGTGGAATCTATAGTATGTTTAAGACACCTAGTGTCTTTAAGACCACCCTGGGGCTTCTCCAGATATGTTACTTCAGGAGCATGGTTGTTGGCAGTGTGCAGCTTCAGGACAATATTTATAAAGCACACTAGTTCATACTTACGTTCTCACTCAGATTTTCTGAAAGCTGAAAGCTCTTGGAAAAGTAAAATGGAGGCTATTAATGAGTTTGCTTTGCTACATTCATGACCCTCCATATGAATTCAGAAGACTGATCATGAAACCTCAAGTTCTTAGTATGTCAGAGCAGTTATATTTTAGGAACTGGGATAATCCAGTTGGCTGGTGATGTAAACTTTGCAATAACTTGATAGTTCCTGGAAATAAGATACTAGACACATTAGTGACCTCCAGGTCCATTAGAACCCAGATTCCTGCCTTTGTAGCTTAAGGTCCATACAAACTCTGGTTCTGATATCTTCTGAGGTATATCTTCCTATTCCTCTTGTGGGGCTCCCCCCAAAGCTTTCATAGACGCTAGATCTCTCATTCCCAATAGTGCCCTGGGCCGAAAACCTTAATTCCTATGATCTTTCAAGTCCGTTTGAGCTTTAAGATCCCTTGACACGATGCTTCTCCTTCAGTTCCTGCCACTGCTCTTTCCCTGACATCTTACCTGTCTCCATGTCTCATCAGGTCTGCAGCTGAAGTGTCTTCCAATCACCGCTCACCTTCCACGTGGATCACTGCTGTCAATTCAGTTGAAACCCTGCTGCCACTGGACTTCTGCGGCCCCTCAGCCCAGCTAGTCCCATGTCGAATATAAAATGTTTCCGAGGCACTGCTCCCTTTTAGAGAATACCCAGATGCCCTTGGTGCAGTGAGAGAGAAAGGTGGTTCACAAAGTCAACTCATACGTGCTAACAGGTGCTAATGGTGACTCAGGATGTTTACTTGTGGTACAGCTGTACAGTGTGTTAGAGATGGGTTCTGTAAGATTAAAAGTTAGACATTCATAAAAGCAAAGAATAGTAAGCTCTCCCTGTTTTAAAATAAACTTTTGGCACAAATTCTCTAGACTTTCTGCTCTTTGGCCTTCTATTTATACCTTTAAGAATGCTATGAGAATTCTCAGTAAGAAGGCTTCAGGCCTACTTATACTTTTCTTAGCATTGCTATCCACATCTGGTTTGCATAAATTCAGTTAGAACCTCCCCTCGTAGGAATCCTTCAGCCTAATTAAAACTTTGAGCCATAACACATGTGAAGGAATTGGAAGCGCTCCTGGAAGCAACATTTGTCAGATGATATAAGCAGTATTCAAGCTGTTAGCTGTAGTTGCTGTGTTTCTGATATTTCTTAGACGTACGTCTGCTCATGTAGAAGATGTGTCACCAGGAGTTTGAGTGATGCTTCATTTTTAATTTGTTTCATAGTTTAATCGGTAGCTGTTTAACACTTTAGTATAGATCCTCTTGATTCTCCTTTTACCTCTAATTTCCTCCTTCTCTAAGAATTCAAAAATATTGTGGTAGCTTATAAACGATAGTTCAATAGCAGACTAAGGGAAGTGAAGTCGCTCAGTCGTGTCTGACTCTTTGCGACCCCATGGACTGTAGTGCTCCAGGCTCCTCCGTCCATGGGATTCTCCAGGCAAGAATACTGGAGTGGGTTGCCATTTCCTTCTCCAGGGGATATTCCCAATCCAGAGATCAAACCCAGGTCTCCTGCATTGCAGGCAGATGTTTTAACCTCTGAGCCACCTGGGAAGCCTTAAGGGAAATTGCTATTAAAATGAAGTCCCATTAAGTAATTTTATAAAGGAAAGAATATTTTTGTAAAGTGAGACTGTATGTTTATATAAAAATTAATATTTTATCAAATTATTTTCTTAGTGGGGATATAATTGCAATTTTTTAAATTATGCCTTAAATTTAAGATCTTACATATCTCACTGAAATTTTATGTTGAAAATTTGAACATTCCAAATATTTTAAACACCTCCTTTTTATTTTTTAATAGGAAATTTTAGCAGCTGAGCATAGTTCATAACCATTCATTTACTCAGAACTGTTTTTAATTCCAAGTCCAGTAAATGAAATATTTTGAGTTAATTATTAACATTGTAAAAGTACAACATTATTCCTATAGTTAAAAAATTATGATTTTTAACATTTTTATTATAAGCTTTTCTATAAGTATTACCCAAACTATATCTTCATCTTTGGGTATACAGTTATGAATATACTCTCTAATTTGTTGTTTTGGGTTTTCTCAGCCTTAAGTGTGTATCAGGACCACCCAGAGGGCTTGTTAAAAACAAATAGCCATGCTTACTCCCGGAGGCTGATTCAGCGAGTTGGGGTGTCGTTCGCCCTGTGAGACTGTGCTTTCAGCACTGCTGCTGCTGCTGCTAAGTCGCTTCAGTCGTGTCCGACTCTGTGCGACCCCATAGATGGCAGCCCAGCAGGCTCCCCTGTCCCTGGGATTCTCCAGGCAAGAACACTGGAGTGGGTTGCCATTTCCTTCTCCAGTGCATGAAAGTGAAAAGTGAAAGTAAAGTCGCTCAGTCGTGTCCGACTCTTCACGACCCCATGGTTGGGAAATCAAGTAAGCAGTGATCGATTGTGATTTTCAGATATAATGAGTTGAGATACAAGAGAACAAAGGAAAAGTAAGAGTGGTTTACTGGGTTTGTATGGTTCCCAAACTTATATTTAAGTTGCTTTTTAAGCCATATTCCCTTTTTTTTTGCTATTCTGAGAATATTGCATTTTACTTATTTTGATTAAATGTATATAGTGCTGACAGTGTGGTATTTCTTGGGAAATGACCACATGTACATTTGCTACTTTTCATTAATAATTTGAGAGATGATGAATGGAGCTTTGCAATGACTTCTATACTATTAACTTTGCATCAGTACTAGGAACTCAATATAAATAGGTTTCTATAAAGTACATGCCCAGTTCCAGGTTTCATAAAGGGGACATTCAGTAAATGTTGAACAAATGATTTATATAGCAGTTGGTCTTGCCCTAGCATCATGGAGTTATTCTTTGAAAACAACTGATCCAACTGTGAATATCAGAGAGTTATCTGGTTTATTGACTTTGCAGTTTTTATAACCGTTGCTTCTCATACTTGTGTTCCTGAGGGATGGTTATCTCACTGATAATTTAGTGCATCTACTGTCAGAAGTGGGAAGCAAGTTAAACATAAAAGTAAGCTTTTGCTCTTGTTAGCAATAATTACTGGAATAGGTGTATTAACTTTTTAAAAAAGTTCTTTTGGGAATGATTTGGGTTCAATATTCAAGTTCGTCTTAGAATCTTCTTATTATATGTTTTCAAAAAACTTTCTTAGCTAATCTGGAATGTAAGTGTATAGCAAGTTAGATGTTATTTTTATATGCATCTTCCAAATTCACTGGAGTTTCCAATTCTTTTTTAAAAACATTTATTTTTCTTGCCTATTTAGGGCTGTGCTGAATCTTCATGGCAGCGTGAGGGCTTTCTCTGGTGGCAGCGTGTGGGCTACTCTGCATTTTGTGAATGGGCTCTAGAGCACAGACTCAGTAGTTATGTCGCACTGGCTTAGCTGCTCCATGGCACGTGGAATCTTCCCGAACCAGGATTGGAACCCACATCCCCTGCATTGGCAGGTGGATTCTTAACCACTGGACCACCAGGGAAGTCACGCCAATTCTTTATCATTATTGCTTTCTAATCACGTTTAGGGCTTCTCTCATAGCTCAGTTGGTAAAGAATCCATCTGCAACATGGGAGACCTGGGTTCAGTCCCTCAGTTGGGAAGACACCCTGGAGAAGGGAATGGCCACCCACTTCAGTATTCTGGCCTGGAGAATTCCCATGGGGTCGCAGAGAGTCAGATAGGACTGAGCGACTTTCACTGTCTATTAACCGTGTTTACTATGATAGCTCCCAAAATGTTGAGAACATTGTCTATGTAATGTTACATTTTCCAGTTACTTCAGTGCCATTTCGATGATGCTTTAGCTTCGGTTTTGATGACTCTCCTGTTGATTCTGACAGATGGAGTCACTGTAGATTGCCAGACAGCCTACTCATACCAGTTTGGCCAAGATGCTTCTTCCATATGAGAAAATGGACAAAAGAGCTCAATAGTGTTTTTGAGTGGAAAGTAAGAGAAATGTTCATTCCTGTCCTGATTCTGATGCCATTGTTTCATGGACTCTAGCTTATAAAACATTTCTGTACTGTTCCTGCTTGGTTCATGGGGAAATCATAAGAATGAATTCGATAACTATTACAATCCTGATAAGAAGGGCGGTCCATAAACTTCGATTTTAGGAAGATGGTGAGCTCAGCTGTGGGCACGCAGAGTGTTTGAGTGTCTGGAAGAATACCCTGTTGATGGTCAGGAAACATGAAAGTTGAAATTGAGCTTAGAGCTCCAGATCATATTTTTAGTGGTTATCCTAAAAGTGATTGCTAACGTTTTACCTACCCCAGCCCCCTTTCCCTTCAAATAGATCTTGCTTGGAAAACCAAACACCTTGGGAAGTCCTAGGGCTTAGGAGGANTTTGAGTGTCTGGAAGAATACCCTGTTGATGGTCAGGAAACATGAAAGTTGAAATTGAGCTTAGAGCTCCAGATCATATTTTTAGTGGTTATCCTAAAAGTGATTGCTAACGTTTTACCTACCCCAGCCCCCTTTCCCTTCAAATAGATCTTGCTTGGAAAACCAAACACCTTGGGAAGTCCTAGGGCTTAGGAGGAATCAGGACTCAAAAAACTGAGTGCTAGGCCTAAGAGGATTGACATGCTGAAGAGTTGGGCACGACCGAGTGACTAATCACAGCACAGTCATGCAAGGAAGGCTTCGCTGAGGCCAAAGCTCTTCCTCCTGCACCCTGCTGCTATTCGTGATCAGCTAGTGAACACAGTGTCTACCATACTCATGCTGCATATATTCGAAACAAGGGACGATGAGATCAGGTAGTGATGGGTGTTCCTATGAAAAATAGCAGGGCGGATGAGAGGAAAGAAAAGAAAGCCATGGAATGACGGGAGGGTGTTGGTGAGGTCCACCTAAGGTGAAGATTGACTCAGCTTAAGTGCCTCAGCAGTATGAGGTAAGGGACGTAGAGCTGGAATGGGAGCGTGCCAGGGCCTGGCCCAGCGGGTGCAGGGGCAGTTAGAGAAAGGGGCAGAGTGCCGAGTTCCTGAAGTGCAGGTGCGGGTCAAGGAGCCTGGACCGGACTGAGACTCATCTCTGCCAGCCTCCACTCTGGACAGAAGAGTCTGCGGTCTCAGCAGGCATGCCTTCAACTGTGAGTTTGAGCTGTTCTCATTCTGAAACAAGAAAACATTTGGAAAATAGTACATCTGAACTTTTTTTCCTCAAAGCTATATGTGAAATTTGAATTTTAAAAAGGTTGTGTAGTAAGAAGGAAGCACTTTTGGGTTGGATGTGACAGACTTGCATTTCTTCTAGGACTGTGCTGCTTTGGTCGCTGACTCCCTTGAGGACGGCAGACCCCTGAGCAAGACTGGGCTAATGAGCTTTCAGGAATCTCTGAAGTGCAAGCCTTGAGGTGAAATGACCTTCCTCAGGGAGCCTCCTGACTCTCTGTGGTTGAGGAGAGAAAACAGTCCATCAGGAATAGCTCCTGCTTTTCTTTTTCTTTCTTTCTTATTGGTATTATCTTGAGTTTGTTTAGAAGAAGGGCTGAGAATAAGGAATTTGGAAAACCACTCAGCTAGATGGTCGTCAAGGGTCCTTTTTGTTTCCAGAGTTCTGTGAAGCTGCTGTTTTTGTCTGCAAGTATATATTGCTACCACATAATTGAGCCACAAAAACATTTAGATTTGTGTTGGTGACCTCAGAAGTTTCTGAAAGAAGTGTGACTAATAGTGTTGTTGACACAAGGGGATTCTTTAGCAATAAGAGTTGCTACTGCATTTAATACTATTTGTTTTGTGATTACTTCTGAAACCTGATCAATAATTGATGTAATTATCTCTTCAAAGTTTATTCCTATGTCTATTTGCTCTTAAGCTTTTAGTAAAACTTTATAAATTAAAATATTCTAAAACTCTGAAGAGAATACGGAAGGGTTAGAGTGGAACTTTTCCCTATTCCCTCTGGCTAAAATGCTCACATGAAATGTTGCCAAGACGTTCCTATAAATGTAATTTCACCTTGTGTGCTTTTGGAAGGAATGGAACAGCCGGTTAAAATATTTTATTTTTGACTAGAGAAGATAAATCAGACGTGATTAGGTTAATAAGAGAACTGCTAAATGTTTTCTAAAAGTGCCATATTTAGATTATGACCATTGTTCATGACTGTACATAGAGGACACAGTCTCATGAGGTACGGCCACTACTTTATCTTTTACAAATAAATGTGAGGAGCTATAGAAAGCCAGGAGTGGGAAATAGTGAAGCGATTCTTTTGGCCAACCAAAAGCCTGTTCCATCCAGCTGTGGTCTCTTCTGTTCTTTCTTTCCCTTTGAAGGCCAAGGTGGCATGCCCATTACTTGGGTGTTTTTATATTCTGTACATTTATCATAATATGTTTATTTGGCAGTGGTACAGATGTACTGATCCAGAAATGATTGATATCACTTACTGAATGGTTGTATATAAGTTTGGAGAGAGACCTGTGTGACTAAACCTCTATGATGTGTGAGGATGAGTTTATGCTGTTTAGCGGAATGGCTTTGTTGTGATGTAATTTCAGGAGCTGCTCATGGCAGCTGTGAGTCGAAAGTAAACTGAAAGCCAGCTGGTTTAGGTGTCTTGGTGGTGAAGATCAACAGAGTTCTTGAAACTGGGACTCACTTATGGCAACATGAGACTGTCCCAAGCAAGTCTCAGACGTGTTTCATCTGACACTTTCCCAGCTCTGTCCCTTGCTGTACTGGCTCCATTTGAAAGCTTGACTTGCTCAGGAGAAGGAACTGCAGGTCTTGACAGGGAAGCAGACTTTTGGCTTCTTGGTTACTTTAATATTTTTTGGTTTGCTTGGATCATCAGATTATTGAGGTTAACATTGATGTCTTGCTCAAACTTCTTTTTTCTCTCTCACAGTAGCAGAAGAGTAGAGAAAATATATTCTATTAAGCAAGGGATATGAAAGTGATGTTTGGGGTCTTAAGGGTCATAGAATTGCTGGAATGTAGACTGCTCGGAGAAGGCAGTGGCACCCCACTCCAGTACTCTTGCCTGGAAAACCCCATGGATGGCTGAGCCTGGTAGGCTGCAGTCCATGGGGTCGCGAAGAGTCAGACAGGACTGAGCGACTTCACTTTCACTTTTCACTTTCATGCATTGGAGAAGGAAATGACAACTTACTCCAGTGTCTTGCCTGGAGAATCCCAGGGACGGGGGAGCCTGGTGGGCGGCCGTCTTTGGGGTCGCACAGAGTCGGACACGACTGAAGCGACTTAGCAGCAGCAGATGCTACCTGAAAAGCCTCTAAACTTCTCTTGCCAGTTGAGTGCGGGGTGATGTGCACCCAGGCCCTTTGTGGTGGGCTTCTGTTTACAACTGAAATATTCCTGGGTCTGCCCCCAGGGGTGGACTTCCTCCATCCTCCGTCTCTGCGCATCGTGGTTCTACCACAGAGTGACTTGCCTTTTTCCTTCAATAGGTATGTCCAATTTTTCCCGCCCAGGGAACATTTTATCCTTTAGACATTTTGTATAAGAAATTAAAAAGAGAAAGGAAGATGCCAGTGAGGGAAAATTAGGAACCACTTTGTATCCTAGGCAATTCCTCATTCTTACTGACAGTTTATAGTTGGTATATAGGTAGGAAATTGATACTAAGAGATCCAGCTGCTCTAAGGGTAGGAGTGTAGTGACTCAGAAAGAGGAGAGACTTGTTGAGCTATAAAGTGAGCAGATTGCCGTTTCAGTGTCTTTTTTCTATCCTATCAAAATACCAGTTTGCTCCATCTTCACCAAACATTTAAAATTAGTCATATTTATGATGCCTCTGATGTTCAAAATTACATATGTTGCTGTAATTCTTACAGGGTGTAAGGGCACATACTTTCATGTAGACAGATGGTACTTTTGTCATAGCCTTTTTAATCCTGGTATGCTGATTGGGCATCAAAATTTTATATTTACACTATTACCTTAACTGTAGAGAGATTGTGGGGTGGCTGTGGAAAGTCATCTGACATGTGTTCTCTTTCTTCGTACTGCCAGGGTTCTAAATATTTATCAACATTACTTATTCATACTCTGTAATGCCATACTTTATTGGTGAATGTTCTACCTTTCAGAGGGCGTTGGATAGGTTTTCTGCAGTATTCAAGAGACATGAGCATAGCCCTGTCAACCTATCAGTGAACTTCTAATCAGTTTATGATCTTCAGATTAATAAAGGCAAGCCTCCTTCTCTCCCCCCAAATTAAAATGATATAAAAATGCATCTAGGGCACAATAGTTTAAACCCAAAAGTCATACTTATCTTTTGAGATCTAGTTTTGTCATGCCAATTTATATTCTGATAGATTATGAATTTGTGATGAATTTATTTGGATAGTCTAAAGTTATCTTTGCACTCTGAATAATGACGTTTTAAGCAAAAAAAGATGTATCAGGGGTATATGTAAAACGTGGTTAATCTTTGAGGTATTTTAACACAATTTTAGAATCACCAAATGCTGTTTTTGACCTATTCATTAAATCACAGCACATATATCTATGTTCTTATTAGCAGCAATAAAAAACATGTCTTTAAAGTGTGGAATAATACAATTCAGTCCCTTTATTTTTCTGCCCATATATTGAAACATAATCAAGACTTTGATAACAGCTTTCTGGATTATTGTGGGAATCATAACTCTGATGTATAGGGTTTCATTAAAATTACACTTTAATTATACGTTAGATCCGCAGCTGAGAATTTAGAAATACTAGTGTGACCACATTGTGACAAAGGTTGTGTTATCTCCTGCTAATGGAATGTAGCTTCCTTGACTTGTGGCTATTTTCCTAAGTTCTTCAATAAGGACAAAACCCTCACTCTAAAAAGAAACAGGTTACCCAAGTAGGAAGATTGAAAATGAAATCAGACTCTTTCTGACATTTTTAGTGCCAGCTACTGAACAAAAGACTTCTTTAGGGAAGCAGTTTATTCAGTGACTTTTTTACTATGAGCCATCTAATATATTAAACATTTTTCAGTAAGCGCAGCAGTAGAATGCCACTTTCTGTTTTCAGCTCCTCACATAGTAAAACCTGTTCTGTCAGCAAGCATTGTATGAAATGCCCTAGCACATGTGTTAGACACCAAAGGAAAGACATGTCTAAGACAAGGGTCCTGATTTCAATCAATGTAAGTCTGCATAGATGAGAACATTTATAGGACAGATACAAGTAGGTGAAAATGAATATTGTGTGCTGGTTAAGACTCTACTCTAGATCAGTTGGACCAGAGGAGTGAGTCATCAAAAGAGAAAAAAAAGCATTTCCAGAGCATGTTGAGAAATGCCTTCCTAAGAAGGAGGCACATACAGACTCTGTGTTGAAGGAAGAAACAGTTTGGTGAGGCAGAGGCAGTGAGCTTGGTTTTAATGCTTGCTTGTGGAATTTGACATGACAGGAGGTAGAGTAGCTGCTCTCAGGAAGCAGCAAGACTGTCCAGAGCTAGAGCTCGGTGAGGGGGAGGGAGAGGCTGTGATTCCACTCAGCCAACCTCACAGCAGATCTCAGGCCTGGATTAGCACCAAAGAGAGAGGCTTTGTGTTGAGGGAGCCACTGCGTGCAAGGATGCCCACGGTTTGGGGACAGGCAGATGCAGTGGGGTCCCTTCCAGATTTCTGCCTGACTTTTGCCTCTGATTTCTGTGGTGATCTATACTGCTGTATAAATTTCCTCCATCCACCACTCTTCATCCTTGAAAGGGCTGCTCAGTTCCTCTTGTTCCAGAAGACCACAGTGGTCAGGGAAGACTTCTGTGAGCTCATGTAGGTTGAGGGAGGAGAGGAATGCAGGGGAGAGGAAACAGCAGGCAAAGATCTAAAAGCCAATGTTAGAGGCTTCTACTGTGATACCAATCTTCACAGAACATTTTCTCAAATCCTTGAAGTCAGTGGTTTCAGTTTTCCATACATATTGTATACATTGATCAAAATTGTGCCTTTTAGTTATTTTGAGATAAATTTTATTTGTATGCTGAAACTTAGCAGTACTCCAAAACAAACAAATATTCTGCCCTTTGGAGGGGGAGAGTTTGCTGTAACTTCAAAATATTTAATGTATTATTTATCTGATGAATAATATTTGCTTGGTTAACTGTGTTACCTGACTGAACTGCCTTCTGGAAAGCAGTACTGAATTTTATTAGAGAGAGACACACAGGCAGACAGACACACTAAGACCAGTTAGGAAGACATTTTCAGAGTGAAACATTTCTGTTGTCCAATTTTATTTGCATTCAAGCTTTCATCCAGAAAACATTTATTTACCTTTCCTTTGACTGTGGCATGCCATTTAAAATGTTATGTGTGAAATAGCATATGTAAACACAAACTATTCATAACAGATACCCTCTCTGAATCAGTTCCCTAGTATGCTTAATAAAAAAACTAAACGAAATATATTTAGTCAAGAAAATGGATAGTAGTAAAGCCAGTAGAAATGGTATGTAATGAATTGTATCTTTATTTTTTTATATGTTATATGTTTTTCTGGTTGCTTATTGCAAAGTTAAAGACAGTTCTGTATTATTGCACAGTCTTTTGTATGCATTTGTGCTCCCAGGGAGACCAGATGAGAAATAGACAAATACTGTGAACTTTAATGACTACAGGCTTTATTTTTAAGATGTATAAAACAGGGAAAACCTGTTTTATAGAACCGTGCTATCCTGGTTCTTGGTATTGAAATTGTTTGCACTTTAGATGAGTAAATACACTGGTTTTTGAAAGCAAAATTTAAAAACAGGTTTTAAATATAAATGATAACCTAGAATTAAGGCATGGTTCTGCAGAAGTTGACTTAAACTCGTGAATGTTGAAAGAATCAAGTTTCATTGCTGTGCATATGGTGGTCACACAGCATACGAGCACAGCAAATAAATGCAAGTGGTAGACTGTGGATACGGCCCCACATACAGCTTTCATGGGCAACTCGGTAAGTATGTAGCTGTTTGTTTTTATCATGTTCCTGAGTGACTAATGGACATCAGTTACTCGTGTTGACTAACCTTTTCATTTGTTTTGTGTTAACCCTTTCTTACATTTCTGAATTGGGGTGAACCACTCCTCAGCTAGATTTTTTTTGGCGGGGGAAACAACTAGTGGCAGAGGCCAGGCCTCCCCCAAACCCATCCTGAGTTCTGAGGTCACCACAGTGCTGAGCCTGTTCTTAGTTCTGCACTTCTAGGAACCAGAACTAATCTGTAAACCAGAGCATTCATTTATTAATTTATGAATTCTTAATTGCCGGAGTGTTGATGGTTGTTGAGTAGACTTCTCCCTCCTGGCACCTGAGTAATTGCTGCAGTGATGAGGCTAGAATCCTGTCAAGGATGAGGAGATTTTCAAGAGAGGTCTCGTTTCAGGACCATCTCTTCCCTTAAAGAGCTTACAGAGATCTTTCTAGTAGCCTCATAGATTTGACTTCCCCAGACAGGGCCACAATCTAGATTTTCCTCTCCCATTCTTCACACTCACAATGTCCCCTCCTCCAATTCTGATGTTAATTACATGTGATGGGGCATAATCACGTCTGTGTTTTATATAGTCTTTTCCTGATTATAGATTTTATAAAGTTCTTGAGGGCAATGCATTTACTGGTTCTTAGTTTGTTTCCCAGGGCTTCCCATGTGGCGCTAGTAGTAAAACATCCGCCTGCCGGTGCAGGATATGCAAGAGACTCGCGTTTGATCCGTAGGTCGGGAGATCTCCTGGAGAAGGGAATGGCAACCCACTCCAGTATTCTTGCCTGTAAAATTCCATGGACAGAGGAGCCTGGCAGACTGCAGTTCATGGGGTCGCAAAGACTCAGACATAACTGAGCAGCTAAACAACAACAACGGTCCCTTCATCTTTTCACATCCAGAGTTTTCTCTCTCTTTTTCTTCTCCTCTCCACCCTAATTTTAATCTGTTGGCATTCTCTGAACACAGCACATTGTGATGTTTTGTCTCTTTGTCTTTGTAGTAACTCTCGTGTTCCTGGATGTCCCTCCTGTTGTGACATTTTTTATTATCTTTACTGTTGCATTTATCACACTATTTTTATTCCTTTCTCTCCTGTTAGAATATGAGCTCCTTCAGCATCTTGATGATTCTGAAGCCTGACACTGCTTGGCACATAAATATGTCTTTGATAAAAGTGAAGATACATTGTCGTTCTTCCCCTCAGTCTTCATCTCATTGTTTCCTTCTTTCACTCGACAAACTCTATTAAACACCTACTATGTTTCAGGTATTTTATTGGTGCTGAGAATACCGTGGTGATTCAGATGAAGAGTCCCTGGTCTCACTGAATCTAGAGTGTATGATTGGTAGATGCAGAACAGTGAATAGGAAATTCAGTCTAGTTCACTGCATGCTCCATCTGTGATAAACAAAATGCTAGAAGCTTTGTAATTTTTTTCTTGTGCTCTTCTAAAAAAATCTGTTTGAAGCTGTTAAGTGTGGAAATGTGTGTGTCTTCTGGAAAATATAGTATTAAGTGCACAAAATCTAAACTAATTAAAGACAGAAGGTGAAGTCGCTTAGTTGTGTCCAGCTCTTTGCGACCCCATGGGCTGTAGTCTACCAGGGTCCTCTGTCCATGGGATTTTCCAGGCAAGAATACTGGAGTGGGTTGCCATTTCCTTCTCCAGGGGATCTTCCCGAACCAACGATCGAACCCGGGTCTCCCGCACTGTGGGCAGGTGCTTTCCCGTCTGAGCCACCAGGGAAGCCCTAATTAAATTAATTAAAGGAGGCTGAAATACAAGTATCATTTCTCTGACTTTAACTCGCTGAAGACAGGGACAAAAAGGATTGTTATTACAGTTGTTAATCTACCATACTTCCAGTTTTGATGCCTTTTTAGATGTAGGATTTTCCAGAGCTACTTGAAAATTTGGAATCATTACATACATTATTACTTAAACTGGTATTATTAAAAGTGACTTCAAGCATGTATAAGATCAGTGTTTTTGATAATGTTGCTGCTGCAGCTGCTGCTAAGTCGCTTCAGTCGTGTCCGACTCTAGCGACCCCGTGGACAGCAGCCCACCAGGCTCCTCCATCCATGGGATTTTCCAGGCAAGAGTACTGGTGTGGGGTGCCATTGCCTTCTCCGGTGTTTGATAATACTCCAAATAAAAACTGTCAGCTTTCCTTCTTTACCTGTGCTTTTAGGAAGGCACCTTCTAGATTAATATCTATATTGAACTGGACTTGTTTTAGGCGAATTGTTGTATGTCTCGGATAGGGAGTTGATCTTCCCAACCACAGTACCAGTGTGTACCATATACCATGTCTATTTCCACATAAATGTTCATGAGACAAGCATGAAAAATATAATTAAAGTTCACACCTGGCCTGGAGGAGGTTGAGTCCCTTTCTGGAAAACCATTTTATTCTTTCATTCAGAAATGACATTTTCTAAGAAATTGTTACCCAACTTAACAGCCAAAACACACCTCCATGCTTAATTTTGTTGGCAGGAGCCTTTATTGAAGAGAACTTTAATTTTTTTGTACTATTTTCTTTAAAGTACTTAATGTTTTTCTTATAATACGCTGACATTATTGGAAAAGCCGAGAGAGCCAAATTTTAATTGTGAAGGATGGAGCAGTACCTCTTTCTAGCTTTATTTGCTCATTAATAGTAATTATTATCTTGTGGGATTTCCCAAAGCATGTTCCTGAGCATGTTAGTAGGTAGCCCTGAAAACAGTTGCGGGTCAGATAAGTGTGAGACACTCAGATAGATGAGATTAAACAGGTTCATTTACTTTGAGATTTCTCACTCTCTCAATGCTCTATGCCACTGCTTCTGAATCATGAACATGTGTACAAAACACTGGTGATGTTATTCACAGGAAGATTGATTCAGTAGGTCTGGAGTGAGGCCTGAAATGGTGCGTTTCTGCTAAGCTCTAAAGGGCTGCCAGTATAGATGGCCCACAGGTCTCACTTTAAATAACAGTGTGTTTAGAATCTTCAAGAGGAAGCATTTCCCACACTTATACTTCGCAACTTTGGAAACATTGTTTCTGATGTACTAGAAGTAGTCCATGGAGCATATTTTGAGAATTTCAAATTTTAAATTGAATCTTTCAAATTACAAATACATTTATAATTTAAAAAGAAGTCTGATATAATGCTTCTGAGACATCTAATACAGAACTTGTGGGTTATTATCAGCTAGAAAGCCTGGTGTAAATCACAAGACACTCAGAAGTCATTTAAAGAGTCCATGTTAAAAAAAAATCACTGTCATAAACTAAATAGACAGACACTGCATAAGATATCTGGTTGTTAGTAGACTGTACACTTCTTTTCAAAATAGATCTTATAAATGTTATTAAATGCCCAAGTCGTTAATTAAACAATTTTACTTTGTTTTCATTGCCTCTGGTTATTCACTTACAAATTACCATATTTCTGAATCCCCATATGTGCTGTGCTAGTGGTTTTACTAGTCTTTAATCTTTAATACTAGCATTTGATATGGAAAACTAATGATAAAAACAAATTTTTATTTAAACTGCTTTAGATTTGATATGGCTTGCCATACCATTGATTACATATAAAACAAGAGTCTAGGGAAGATTTTGAAAACTCTGTTAAACCTGAAGCAAATTTTTACATATAAAAGCTTAATAAAATGAATGCATTATAGCTAGCCTTCTCCCTACCTGTGTCCTTCTGCTGCACCTGGTGTTCAGTTCAGTTGCTCAGTCGTGTCCAGCTCTGTGACCCCATTTGACCGCAGCACACAGGCCTCCCTGTTCATCACCAACTCCTGGAGTTTACCCAAACTCCGGTCCATCGAGTCAGTGATGCCATCCAACCATCTCATCCTCTGTCGTCCCCTTCTCCTGCCTTCAATCTTTCCCAGCATCAGGGTCTTTTAAAATGAGTCAGCTCTTCACATCATGTGGCCAAAGTATTGGAGTTTCAGCTTCAACATCAGTCCTTCCAATGAACATTCAGGACTGATTTCCTTTAGGATGGAATCTAAAGGTTGGATCTCCTTGCAGTCCAAGGGACTCTCAAGAGTCTTCTCCAACACCACAGTTCAAAAACATCAATTCTTTGGTGCTCAGCTTTCTTTATGGTCCAACTCTCATATCCATACATGACCACTGGAAAAACTATAGCCTTGACTGAATGGACCTTTGTCGGCAAAGTAATGTCTCTGCTTTTTAATACGCTGTCTAGGTTGGTCATAACTTTTCTTCCAAGGAGTAAGTGTCTTTTAATTTCATGGCTGCAATCACCATCTGCAGTGATTTTGGAGCCCCCCAAATAAAGTCAGCCACTGTTTCCCTATCTATTTGCCATGAAGTAAAGGGGACGACAGAGGATGAGATGGCTGGATGGCATCTCCAACTTGATGGACATGAGTTTGGGTGAACTCTGGGAGTTGGTGATGGACAGGGAGGCCTGGCATGCTGCATTTCATGGAGTCACAAAGAGTCGGACACGACTGAGCGACTGAACTAACCTGAACTGATAGGACCAGTTGCCATGATCTTAGTTTTCTGAATGCTGAGCTTTAAGCCAACTTTTTCACTCTCCTCTTCACTTTTCACTTTTTCACTGCACTTTCACTGTACCTAGTGTAGTGTGCTTATTTATACATGCTATTGAAGCTGTTCTTTGAGCTTCCTGTATTTGAGCTCTTAGTACCCCATTTATCTTGAGACTTATTTTATCGTGGATGTTTATTTACCTTGTCTTTCCATTTAAGCTGTAAATTGAATAGGAGGTCTTATTCATCTTTATATTTTCAGTTACACCTAGTTTATAGTATCTTATTTAGTAAGTCGAAGAGCAATAATGTATTAAACTCTAGAAGATAATTCAGCATGTAAAATTTAATTTTTTAATCTTATAATACTTTAAAAATAACGCTGATAAGTTAAAATTCCCCCCTGCATCCTCATTTCTTGTCTTGATGGTTGTATCAGTTAGTATCACTTACCATGTAACAAGTCATCTGAAATCTCAATGGCTCAAACAACAGTTTTTAAATTTCTCATAATTCTAGATTGTTAAGGAGGTTCTGCTAATCTTACCTGGGTTCACTCAGGTGGCTGCAGTCAGCTGCTGACTTGGTCAGGGTAGAACTTTCTAACATGGCCTGTCTTACATATTCCAAGATATTGGCTGGCGTTGCTGGGCCTGTGTCTTCATAGCATCTTTTAATCCCGAGCTCTTTTCACAGCATAGTGATTTCAAGGTTTCTGAAGAAGCTGCACAGCCTTTTTAAGATTTAGCCTCGGATGTTGTACATACGCAGTCACTTGGGCCACATTCTGAGTCACAAGAGGCCATCTCCACGTTCAAGGGGTTGCCTACTAGTAGGCTCTGCCTCTTCCTCCGAGGAGCAGCAGAGGCACAGTTCCCTGGAGTCCTGTGAGTGCCCTTAATCCCATTAGGTTAAATAGGATCATTAGTACAGTTTACTTTCTTGAGTTCCTCACACCTCTCCTGTTCGTAGCATGTGGAGTTTCTTTAGATTTAACCTTCAGTTTCCTGAGTTATTTGCTTAGCACTGTTTCTTGTGTACTAACCCTTCTTTGATCATATTTGTTATTTGGTTGCAGAGCTTCCTTTGAAGAGTATTGAAGCCACATTTTCTTGGGTCCTGGTATGTCCTAAAATGCCTTTATTTTTCTTCATATTTGGATAATGATTTTTGGTTAGTACTTAGAAATTATTACTGTAACCACCAGGCTTATGTGAAACTGATTCTCATTCTTTTGTATGCAATTTATTTTTCCTGCATGGTAACATCTACAATCTTTTCTTTATCCTTGGAACCAAGAAATTTCAGTGGATTAGGTTTAGATGTAATCTATTTCATTCATTTTGTTTACTTACTGGCCCATTTAAAGTATTAGTTTTCAGCTCAGAAATTTCCATTTCTTACTTGTTTTAGTAGTCTCCTTTTTTCCTTTCTTTTTCGTACTCATGGTAAATAAACATAACTCCTGGATCTAGTCTCAAGTCTCCAAACTACTCTTATCTTTTTTCTCTCTCTCTCTTCAGGTAGGGAGTGGGGTGTGGTGCTCAGATTGAATCCTTT
The DNA here is from genome assembly GCA_006410675.1 of Oreotragus oreotragus. Lineage (NCBI taxonomy): Eukaryota > Metazoa > Chordata > Mammalia > Artiodactyla > Bovidae > Oreotragus > Oreotragus oreotragus. Next base: position 242,864 of record SJYX01007497.1, read on the forward strand.
ATATCACTCTTATGAAATATTCTTTTTACAGAAATTGATTCTGCTGTTCATTGCATTGATGGAGATTTTTGGTTTTATCCTGTTATGACTCATTTTCAAGGTCTTTGGCTGTGTTTCTCTCCACACACCCAGTTTTCAATTTAAGCGCTAAAGATGTTAGTTTACCACTTCGCTCTTTATGTTTAGGGAATTTTGTCCCTTCTGGGCATCAGTACTGACTGAGGCCCTGCTGTGTCCGGTTCTCTCCATCTTTGCCTGTGACTGCCGCTTCACCGTGTGCAGGGCAGAGGCCAACCACCCACCTAGTGGCATTGTTTCCCTCTTGATCATCTGATCGTGGCCCAGGTCTAAGAACCCCAAGATCCTCTGACTCTGAGTTCCCTCACCTACTGCTCCAGCCACCCACTCATCAGGCTTATGTGTGTGTGGTTTGGTTGTTTCTGATGATTTTGCCATAGGTCTGTAACCATTATTTTTCTAATATTTTGGCACACTGATGGCATTTTTTGAATTCTTAGACTGGCTAATTTTCTCAAACTAAAACAGAGAAAATGCTTTTTCCATTATTTCATGGTGTTGTGAGTTGGAAAATAGCAGAAATGTATGCTCATCTCACCTCTCAATCCAGTCATCCCCCCTCAGAGTTACATTCTTGTCCTGTTGGTTATCCCCATCCTATCTTTTTTATACCCTTTCACATGTCTTGTCAGACAGCTGTGTGCTTTAAAGGATCCCAAATCCTATAACAAACAAACAACAACAACAACAAAAACTGAATCTATAGTATTTTCCAAAAAAGATTTCCTTTTTTTTTTTTTTTTTTTTGCTCTCTGTAGGAAATGTTTTTTTAGAAAGGTTGAAAATACCAAAGTGCAGTCTATGTTTATCCAATATAGAATCCTTAGTTTTTATTAGAAGTTTTACAGGATTTATCTATCATGACAGGAACCATGTCAGTACTCCACCTGACTCAGGGGCACACAGTGTAAGTGGCTATCTCAAGGTGTGCTTGCTATTATTGCTATTAATACTTCATGCTATTAATACTTCAGTTTGCTAATGCAAAAGACTGGAGAAAAAAAATACAGAATCCGATGTATTTCACTAGATAAGACAAAATAAAGTGTATTATAATACTTTGACAAAATTTGTCAGTAAGGAGGGTTCACTTCAGTCACTCAGTCATCTCCGACTCTTTGCGACCCCATGAATCGCAGCACACCAGGCCTCCCTGTCCATCACCAACTCCCAGAGTTTGCTCAAACTCATGTCCATTGAGTCAGTGATGCCATCCAGCCAGCTTGTCCTCTGTCCTCTCCTTCTCTTCCTGCCCCCAATACCTCCCAACATCAGAGTCTTTTTCAGTGAGTCAATGCTTCCCTTGAGGTGGCCAAAGTATTGGAGTTTCAGCTTTAGCATCAGTCCTTCCAATGAACACCCAGGACTGATCTCCTTTAGAATGGACTGGTTGGATCTCCTTGCAGTCCAAGGGACTCTCAAGAGTCTTCTCCAACACCACAGTTCAAAAGCATCAATTCTTCATTGCTCAGCTTTCCTCACAGTCCATCCCTCACATCCATACATGACCACTGGAAAAACCATAGCCTTGACTAGATGGACCTTTGTTGGCAAAGTAATATCTCTGTTTTTCAATATGCTGTCTAAGTTGGTCATGATGTACTCTGCATATAAGTTAAATAAGCAGGGTGACAATATATAGCCTTGACGTACTCCTTTTCATTTTTGGAACCAGTCTGTTGTTCCATGTCCAGTTCTAACTGTTGCTTCCTGACCTGCATATAAGCTTCTCAAGGCAGGTTAGGTGGTCTGGTATTCCCATCTCTCTCAGAATTTTCCACAGTTTATTTTGATCCACACAGTCAAAGGCTTTGGCATAGTCAATAAAGCAGAAATAGATGTTTTTCTGGAACTCTCTTGCTTTTTCGATGATCTAGCGGATGTTGGAAATTTGATCTCTGGTTCTTCTGCCTTTTCTAAAACCAGCTTGAACATCAGGAAGTTCACGGTTCACATATTGCTGAATCCTGGCATGAAGAATTTTGAGCATTATTTTGCTAGTGTGTGAGATGAGTACAATTGTGCGGTAGTTTGAGCATTCTTTGGCATTGCCTTTCTCTGGGATTGGAATGAAAACTGACCTTTTTCAGTTCTGTGGCCACTGCTGAGTTTNGAATTTTGAGCATTATTTTGCTAGTGTGTGAGATGAGTACAATTGTGCGGTAGTTTGAGCATTCTTTGGCATTGCCTTTCTCTGGGATTGGAATGAAAACTGACCTTTTTCAGTTCTGTGGCCACTGCTGAGTTTTCCAAAGTTCCACATTTGTAAGGAGAGTAGAAATGGGTAAATAGAGGAAAATCCAGTATCTAGTTGATCTTCTATATCATTGAGTTAGTGGAGATGATTTTGTGGGTTACTGTCATCTGTGGTAAAGGGGGTTGTAGTTGAGTCTTAAGTTATTCCTGTATATTACATCCACAGCCTGCAAAGAAAGCCTTTTATAATCACCCTGAAATGTACTTGGCCTGCTACCTGAACAGAAAATTTCTTGTTAATTTGTGAGTTCACTATGAGAAACACACACAATGTTATACCAACAGTTTTATGTAAAAATTTGTCTTCAATAAAGGTAGTAGTGAAAACACAGCAGTTCATAGCTTTCCAAAAAGTATTTCACAAGGCTCAAAACAATGCTGTCTAACAGAATGATAATATGTATACTATGATGTAAGAAATGAATTGCCACTCTATGTTCAATGCAGGATGCAGGATGCTTGGGGCTGGTGTATGGGGATGATCTGGAGGGATGATGTGGGGTGGGAGGTGGGAGGGGGGTTCATGTTTGGGAGTTCGTGTAAAAAAATAAATAAATACCAAAAAAAAGAAGTAATGAAATAAAATGAAGTAATAAAAAAGTAATGAAAGGCTGGAATAAAATGAGAACGCAGTTGTAAGAGTTGATCACAAACTCTTCTGAACTTTTTGTGCAACTAAACAGAAGCAGTCAGCAGTAAGACTTCCAGTCACCATCATTCTCTCAGGAAAAACAGTGTCCTGGCTTCAGGTGCTTTTTTACAGAGAGGTGTGATATGGTAGACAACACTCTGAAAACCCCTGAGGAGCATTCACGTCAGTTCAGAACATAGATGTTCTCATATCTTAGTCTCTGCCTCAAAATTTAGAGAACTTTGTCTGCTATTTCTGACACACACCCAGTGCAGGATTCCTTCTCTAGCTTCCCTGCTTCTTGACTTCTGCACTGTGGTTAAAGACCTCCAGCAATGGGGAATGTACCACCTCTGGGGCTTTAGTTCTTGAAGTTTTGGACATCTGGCTCTTTACTCCGAAAGGAAAGACGTTCCTGAGCTTGCTCTCATGGTGCCACCCTTTAATTTTATAATATAAATATAATAAGTCATAGCTGTTAGCCAAATTTGACTCAGAGTATAAAGACAATAGTAATTTAGGTTAATACAAGTTTGCTACAAAAGCATTAGTTTTTGGTCTAGCTCTTGGGAGCAAAAATTCTGACCTTGCTTGTGCTTGGCAGTCCTGAAGAGGTCCATAGACCTTTGCTTGTCTGCATGGTCCTTTTCTTGTTCAGGTCAGATTTTTCTCGTCCTGTTCCATCAAGTGTTCTTTCTGTTTCTCGGCTAAGCTTCAAGCTCATCATTAATTTTGTCCTTGTGCCTGGAAATCATGGTGGAATCCTTTCACCATCCTACTCATCCTCTCAAATGAAAACACCTGTGTCCATTCCTGTTACTGTGCTGCCCATCACTGGAGGTGGACATGGACCTGAAGAAGAGGTGTACATTCCCTTGTCCCTTTCTTTCTGTCACCTTAAATGCTGATATCAATACAACAGCATCACCTTGGCTTTGTGGAAGGCTCTCTTCATTCTTGATTCACTCATTATGCTCTTGAACCTAAAGTGCCCACTAAATCTTTCCCCTGTGTGCTGCTGTTGTTGTGTTAGTCACTCAGTCGTGTCCAACTCTTTGTGACCCCATGGACTGTAGCCCACCGGGCCCCTCTGTCCATGGGCTTCTCCAGGCAAGAAAGAATACTAGAGTGGATTGCCATTTCCTTCTCCAGGGGATCTTCCTGACCCAGGGATCAAACCTAGGTCTCCTGCACTGCAGGCAGATTCTTGATCATCTGAGCTATAGAGCTAACCTAAATACAAGATCCTATGTTTATGCTTTGTGGTTTTTTGTTTGTTTGTTTGTTTGTTTTTATATCTCATTAGAAGCAACTCATTATTGCAGTGTATCAGCAATTTTTATATTTGAATATCATCACCTGGTAAATTCAGTATTCTTACTCATTGAAGAATTTGAGCATGCCCTGTGTAGTATTATTACATTATGGTTAAAGTTTTTGATTAGGGCTGGATCAGGATCAGAGCCCTCTAGCATTACATTAGAAACCTCTGTAGTTTGATATATTTTGTTCAGCTATTTACAGAATGTCAGAGGCAGCAGTTGCCCTTGTGCCTGCCCTATTTCTATGCTGATTATAATACCATGGGGGACTTCTAACATCATCATGCCTCAGTGAGTCTAGACACATTGCACTTCCATGGTTACAGTGCCAAAGAGAAATTAGATGAGCTTAACATGACTTTCTTTGGCGTGCCCCTTTTTGGTTCTCACAGTCATCTCTTGGATAAAATCCTTTTAAGAATCTCACCCAACATCTATGTCTAGCTCTCTAGTTTGTAACGTGAAGAGAGTCTACTTTTCTTTCCAAAAACAGCAATGGCATTTTCCTGTTTCCAGTTTTCTGGCACCTTTTCCATTCTCTGTGATTTTCCAAAGAGCCAAAATGGTCCAGCAGCTTATTTGTAAGTGTATTCAGGTCCCTAAAATGTAATTGCCCAATCAGGCCAGTTGAGATAATTGAGGGAATCACAAAGCTTAATTTCTCACAGTCTCTTTGCCATATAAGTAGTCATTGCTTTTTTGCTTTGCTAATGGGAAGAAGTAATAATATGCTGTAACTTTAGTCTTAGCTTTATTCCTTCCAACTTCTAAAATTGTTATGAGACCTATGTAAATGAACAGATTACTTTACTAGGTGTATAGCTTGTCAGTATTATGGCATCCCTTCTTTGCCCCACCTTGGTGAAGGTATTTAGGGACTGTTCAGAGACGAGGTGTAGAGAAGTGTCTCACCCTCAGTTACGCCCGGTTCCCTGGTCATCATCGTCTACCCTGTGAGTGTTAGTGATTGGCTGCAGTGTCTCCTGGTCTTTGAGGAATCTGAGAGTAGAAATCATGCCTACCTATGCAAGTCTCCTCTCTTGCCAAATAATAGTTTCTTTTTCATTACCTCTTCCTGTTAATTTCAGTGTTGTTAGTCTTATCACCTGCCTCTTGCCTCTGTCTTGGTCTGACTCATTTTTTGCTGCCTCAGCTAGATGATGAGCCACTAATGGTCAGTGACCTTTCTTTATGCCTGTACTCCTGTATCACCCTGCATGTTGTTACATGGGCAAAGTGGTATTCAGAAGATGTTCATCTGATACCATAGATCTGGACAGTCACCAGAAAGTAAACATCATGAAATTAAGTATGGTGCGCTCACAGTGATGTAATGCAATTACAACAGTATTTTTCAGTATCTTTCTTTAAATAGCAAGGATCCTCCTATTTTTAGTCAAGAGTAATTACTTCCCCAATGACGTTTCTTTCTTTTCCAAATTCTCTTTGTTCACTGAAAATTTGCTTCTCTTTTTCTTATACATTGGTTATTTCAGGGTATTATACTCCTGACATTTAAAATTTTTGTTTCTTGGCATTTGTTTCACTGTTGCATAGTAACATTTTTGTTCTTTGCAACCATCTGCTTATTTTAAGGTGTGTAGTTTTTTGATGGCATAGAATATTTTCATATCTTTACTAGCCTTAAGTGCAAGTCTAGGATTGTTATGTGTGGCTTTTTTTTTTTTTCTTCATAGACTTTAAATCTTATCTATGATGAGCACTGGCTAAATACAGAAATGCATTATTTTATCCAGTTAATGATACTTTCTGCTGGAAAAGGGAATGGCAACCCACTTCAGTATTCTTGCCTGGAGAATCTCATGGACTGAGGAGCCTTGTGGGCTACAGTCCATGGGGTCACAAAGAATTGGACACGACTGAGCAACTAACAGCAACAATGATATTTGAGTGCGCTATTTTATATATCAATATTAACGTACATAGTAAAAAAATAAAGATTGTCATCAGAATCATCCCGTGGTGTTATGGGAAGAATTAGTAAGCTCTTTTTGTAAGTGAAGAAGTGATGGCTCATGTTCAAGGCACTTAGGTTTTGATCCTGGACCCACATACTGGAAGTCCACCTTTTTGCAGTTGAGGCTGCACTTAGCCTGGGGCTTCACAGAAACTGACAGCAAAGAATTTACCTCTACAGCAACCATGAGAATTCCTCATGGAGAGCCCTGTTGGGGGAAAGTACACATACTCTTCAGACCCATTTTCCATTTTTGCCCATTAATATGGCAGCAATAAAGCAACATTGGCAGCATCCTGGAACCTAACCCCAGCTTCACCAATGTGCAAGTCAGGAGAGTGAGGAAGGAGGTAGAGGCTCAGGTGATATGTTCATTTTCCCTTGTCTTACACATTATGAGTTTGGAAAGAAACAGCAAGCTGGTATTGACATTTGAGGGAATGGGGACCTTCTCCCCCGTCCCCCCACCCCAGATCATCCTACAGGAATGAACATTGTTGAAGCTGAAAAGAAATCAAAATATGAGAATAGAGTCATTTTTAGAGAAAACTTTGAAGAATGTCAAAAATAGCATTTGTGGTCTCAAATACAAGTACACAGAGTAATGTATTAAGCAGATAAGATCTCAGGAGCACCATAGCGCTTGTGGTCAGATTTGCCTAATGACTGTTACAAGACATGGAAGAGACAGTCAGTCCTTCATTCATGTATTCATTTATTTGGTGAAGATTAATTGAATATTACATATGCCAGGCTCTAGGCTGGTCTTATGGTATGATAAACTCTATTCTGGAGGAGACAGACAGAGAGACTGACAAAGTAAACAAGTTATTAGAATATTTACAACATTTTATGTGGGTACTTTTTGCCAGTCTTTTCCAAATTTATATAAAAATCCATATCAAATCAGTAAGTTTCCCAGCAAACACACCACTCTCAATATGTGTTATGTAGGCGAAGCACTATTCACTTGGCAAGAACCCATTTTTCTGTCACATTCTATGATCCTGAAAAATAAATTCTCTTTCAACACCATCACTATAGTCATTGTCATCTTTTCATAAATAGATTCCTCTAAGGAAACCAAGCTAGCTATAACACTCCACCAGCAGTTTTGATTCTTTAAATACCGCAGAATTTTGCCTATTTTTTCAAGCCTTTTGTAAGTTTTACTTCCCCTTTTCTTCTAATGCATAAGCCACTTCTGCAGTCGTACAGTGTTTACAGTTGTAAACGTCTTCTTACTCGAGTACTTCTTTGAAAACTGACCCTTATAGCAGTCTAGAATATTTGTTACTATTTTGCTCATGATAAGGTAATCATATTTACTTAATGGTAAACTGTTTAGAAAATTCAGCAATTTTATAGGATCTAATTTCAAGCTGCTTTTAGAAAAGGCAGAGGAACCAGAGATCAAATTGCCAGGATCCTCTGGATCATCGAAAAAACAAGAGAGTTCCAGAAAAACATCTGTTTCTGCTTTATTGACTATGCCAAAGCCTTTGACTGTGTGGATCACAATAAACTGTGGAAAATTCTGAAAGAGATGGGAATACCAGACCACCTAACCTGCCTCTTGAGAAATCTGTATGCAGGTCAGGAAGCAACAGTTAGAACNTTGGCTCTGGGTCACGTGTGTGGCTTGTTCGGCAAATTTAAATGCAGCTGCTGTGGATGCGGCTGGTAGGGGAGCCATGTGCTTCCCTGGGGAGGTGCGGGTGGGGACTGTGATAGCCACACCCTGTCCAGGACCATGGCCCCATCCTTGCTGTAGGCTCTCCAGCTCTAAGGAGCAAGGCTGGATTCCCCCAGTGGGCTCCCTCCTGACCCTCGGAACACAAACCCGCCTTCCTCAGCACCTGCCCTCATTCCTTGTCCTCCCCAAACACCTCCCAGGGTCTCTGCCTGCTCTCTGTCCAAAAAGGCTGATCCCTGGAGCTGTCTCTTATACACATCTTCTCCCTGCTTATTTAACTTATATGCAGAGTACATCATGAGAAACGCTGGACTGGAAGAAACACAAGCTGGAATCAAGATTGCCGGGAGAAATATCAATAACCTCAGATATGCTGATGACACCACCCTTATGGCAGAAAGTGAGGAGGAGCTAAAAAGCCTCTTGATGAAAGTGAAGGAGGAGAGCGAAAAAGTTGGCTTAAAGGTCAACATTCATAAAACGAAGGTCCCATCACTTCATGGGAAATGGATGGGGAAATAGTGGAAACAGTGTCAGACTTTATTTTTTTGGGCTCCAAAATCACTGCAGATGGTGACTGCACCCATGAAATTAAAAGACACTTACTCCTTGGAAGAAAAGTTATGACCAACCTAGATAGTATATTCAAAAGCAGAGACATTACTTTGCCGACTAAGGTCCGTCTAGTCAAGGCTATGGTTTTTCCTGTGGTCATGTATCGATGTGAGAGTTGGACTATGAAGAAGGCTGAGCACCGAAGAATTGATGCTTTTGAACTGTGGTGTTGGAGAAGACTCTTGAGAGTCCCTTGGACTGCAAGGAGATCCAACCAGTCCATTCTGAAGAAGATCAACTCTGGGATTTCTTTGGAAGGAATGATGCTAAAGCTGAAACTCCAGCACTTTGGCCACCTCATGCGAAGAGTTGACTCATTGGAAAAGACTCTGATGCTGGGAGGGATTGGGGGCAGGAGGGGAAGGGGAAGACCGAGGATGAGATGGCTGGATGGCATCATGGACTCGATGGACGTGAGTCTGAGTGAACTCCGGGAGATGGTGATGAACAGGGAGGCCTGGCGTGCTGCGATTCATGGGGTCGCAGAGTCAGACATGACTGAGCGACTGCACTGAGCTGAACTGAACTGCGACTTCATTGTCGTGCCTCAATCAATCACAGAGCCTAATTTGTGGACCTGCACTAGGAGCTGAGTAATCCTCTTGAAAGGAGCCTCATAAAAATCTCTTTTATGCTTAGCAATAATATATAACAACATAATAGTGGCTTTTGAGATTCAAATAGAATCACTTTGTAGAAACTGTCCCTTTCTTTTTTATCAGCCTCATTCATTTTCACTTCAGCCACGTTTCTGGGAGCTGCCCTTGCCCTCAAAGTTAAAAAAAGGCATTCTGTTTCATTATGAAGTGAAAAAACAGGAGACATCAGGCCACACTCTCTCCTTAGGGGTATATAAAAAAATGAATGGAAAACCATGGAAGCGTTGGACCAGAAGACATCACTTTGAATCTGTACAGGTTCTGCCACTTGTATTAGTGTGATGGTGGGAAAGTCACTTCACTTCTATGCCTCAAGTGCCTTATGAGTCTCTAGGATGATAATGAGTTACCCTAGAAAAACTCTGTAAAGCCTATTAAGAGTTCAAGGAATATTTTTCATGTACATCATTTTCTTTAATCTTCTCTACAAGGTGCAGTGTTGCCCTCAGCTTACTTGGCTGACTTTGTCACTGGTTCAGGGACAAATCCCTGAGAATTTCTGGGTTCTTGCCTGAGAATCCTCTCTCGTGACTTCTTGCTTGGCCCCTCTCAGAGATATCTTCCAATCTCTTTCTCTAGGTCAGTTCACCATAGAGCTCCAGTCTGCTTATTTGTCCCTTCTCAAACATCTCCCCTGGGAGTATAAATTTATAAGAGTATTTTCAGGATTCAGTCCAGTAATATGTATCAGGAGCATAAAAAATGACTATACCCTTTGATCATGTGATTTTACTTCAAAGTATTTATTCCAAGGAAGCAGTGCTACTGCTGCTGCTAAGTTGCTACAGTCATGTCCGACACTGTGCGACCCCATAGATGGCAGCCCACCAGGCTCCCCCGTCCCTGGATTCTCCAGGCAAGAACACTGGAGTGGGTTGCCATTTCCTTCTTCAATGCATGAAAGTGAAAAGTGAAAGTGAAGTCGCTCAGTCGTGTCCGACTCTTCGCGACCCCATGGCCTGCAGCCTATCAGGCTCCTCTGTCCATGGGATTTTCCAGGCAAGAGTGCTGGAGTGGGTTGCCATTACCTTCTCCAAGGAAGCAATAGAGATGCACATAAACATGATATATAAGAATATTAAGAACAAGGACTTCCCTGGTTGTTCAGTGGTTAGGCATCTGCTTCCACTGAAAGGAAGTTCAATTCCTAGTCGGGGAACTAAGATCCCACGAGCTGTATGGTACAACAACAACAAAAAAAAGAATACTGAATACAGTTTATTTATGACAGTAAAAAAAATGAACAAATCAAAAAACGTATACAATAAAGAGTTTCTAAAATAAATTACAATCAATTCACATGATGGAAAGGAGTAATTCAAGTCATATTTTAGAAATATATTTACTCACAACAGAAAATCTCAATATGCTTACCATGAAGGTAACAGATAACAAAGTACTGTATACAATCGTACTCTAAATTTCTAAAATTTACCAACATATTACTGCTCTTTCATACACATATCTCCATTAGAAGCACGAGAAGAAACCACTGCAAACTAAGAGAAAAAGAAAAAAGAAACAAATCCCTTTTCCTATTATTTTAATGATCCAAGGATTTTTATATTTCCATGTTCATTTCTGGCCCAGATCGACACTCATCCAGTACTTTCAATTAGTTTTTGGTGGTAGATTGCAGCTGATTTTAATTTTCTTTACACTTTTCTATATTTTCCCACATGTTCTGCAATATTCTTATATTTCATTTATAAATGGAAAAAATACTACTTAAGAAACTCTCCCTTTTTACAACTCCTCCACACATGTACATTCCACTATAATACCTTCTACACACACTTGCACGTGTGCACACACACACATTTACTCCCCTAATATCATCATCACTCTCACTCACCTGGATCCAACCAACCCATCCACACAGAAGTCATCTCCTAAAGGATTTCCAGTACTCATCTGTTGGTTAAGTGTAATCTCTATCTGACCCTGAGGAACCCCTCAAGAGAGTCTCCATTACCACTTCACCTGTGAAACTGCAGGCCCACGCCACGGTACCCCATGGCTGACTAGACCCTCACAAGCAAGCTAGTGGATGGCATGCCCTTGGCCCCTGACTGACATCTGTTTGTCAAATATATAACTAGTCTTAGTTTTCTAAAATGTTCATGGGCTATACGTTCCACCCTCAGACTTCAAAATGATACTGAAATGAAAGAACTTAAAGAAAAGATGGATTCCCTGGAAAATCTCTTCCAGTATAGACTTCAGAGTCTGGCTTCATATAAACACAGCGGCACTCCGGGTGACAAACTGCTCCTCACCAACAGCCTGAGAATCCTCTCATGAGCTGCAAAGGTTTAGTCCAGGCCTTTCACAAAACTGTTTGGAACTATTCCTCACTCATCTTTGCTCTTCTTTTTTACCAGAAGACAGCTGTTCCTAAGCAATTCTCCTTCTTGTTGCCAAGGGCTACCCTTGTACAAAGATACGGTTATTACCAAATCTGTGCCATCTTCATCCGCTGGGCAAAAGCTGCACTAGGCACCATTAAAATCATTAAAACTGATTAAGTTATATTAATAATAAAATTAGCATTTTATACCACTTTATATTGTACAAATTACTTCCACATGCATTATTCTTCCTCTAAGTTAGGAACTAGTTTCAAGGATGATGAGGATTCTGATTTGTATAGCAGCATCTGGTGCCCAGTGTTTTTATAGTTCCCAAGATGCTAGTATATTTTGCTTGGGCCACATGACTACATCCTCAAACGTAGCAGAATTCATCAAAGATGATAGAGACTAGAAAAAAAAAATCTGTGCTCTTAGAGTGGTTTTATTAACTGCACAGGGATGGATGTCCAACGACTCACCTTGCCCTCATAACACCCCACATGACTAGTTTTCTTTTGAGTTTCGAATGAGGTCACATGGCTAATACATGCTAACATGCAGATACCAAAGCCTGTGTCCTTTCTGAGGATCTGTAGTAGAGAGAAAGGACACAGACCAAGTCTGGGAGGGTGGGTATTAGATCCAGCTCCTTTGCTGTCCAGACCTCTCTCCATCTCTTTGGACTAACCAGCCTTTTTCAGTCTGTGGTCCTAAAGGAATCAGCAGTGTTCTGGTGTAGAATGAGAATTTTAAGCTTCGATGCAATAATAGCCTAATACATGTTGTCAGCAATAGCAAGCTGTTTTGTTAACAATCAAGGTGAAATTGTTTATTCAATAATACTTTGAACACAATTATCATTTCCACAGGACTCTGATTTCAAGAGCCCCTGATCAAGGCAGAAGACATCAGAATGTTGATAGAAACGGCCACAGGTATTTAGTCCCAGGTGTCACACCCAGGTTCTTAGATCCTAGTCTGTGCTCTATGTATTTACACAGCCCTCTCCCAGACTTGTTTGAGCCTTGCTCTTCTCCCAGGGCCCTGGCAAAGGTCAGGCTCCCTTCCAAGAACAATATCCTGCCCAGACTTGTCTCTGCCTTCAAGCAAAGGAAAACACCTGAGCCCCTAAAGATTATGAGAACTGTCTTAATAACAAAGGCTAAAAGTATTTAAAGGCTGTTTACAAGGCTTCCAGGAAAGGCTCAAATTCTGTATTAACGGCAGATAAACATTGCTGCAAGCCTCTGCAAAGCCCCAGCTTGATAGCCACAGCAGCGAACTCACAGTAGATTTCAGTCTCATGGTCAGACTCAGCTTGTTAGATACTGCTCGGCTTTTATATTCCTCTCTGTCATTCTCTTACCTTAATAAACACTTCAAATATGCATGCCATAGCATCAGATGAATGGATACACTAATCTATTCCATTTTCTTATTTCCCATGTGGAGCTGTCCTTCTAAACAGTCAAGAAATGAACCACAGGTAGTTGCATATGTTTAAATTGCTGTCTTTACAATATACACTAGGGTTTTTTTTTAATGTATGTCTCCAACAGTTAAAAAATATTACCTGTATTGAATTTTGTGATATTATGACATTATGGCTTACCTGAAAGAAGGCTAAAAATGAATCCGTTTTCAGAGGTATATTGTTATATGAGGTGCAAGTTATTGATTAGAGGCTATGAGGTGCATAAGAAGCAGGCTTTTGCTTTTTTTTAACAACTCAATATCTACCACTTGTTACAGAAGTGTCTCCCATGTGTCTAAATAGAGAAAGCCCTCAATTATAGCCAAGAAGAGACACTCAGACACTGCACGCATACAAAGTTTTAAATGGCTGCCTTGCTGAATTAAGAAAGCCTCATGTTATTATTTCTTTTGCTCCTTTTATTTTCAAGGAAATAATCTGACAGCCTGATTAATTCTCTGCCTCTAAATCAGCTGATTCTTAACATACAGAAACACAAGCATCCTGTTCTTCTTGGCTGCATCACCTGTTACATAGCTATAGTGATTGTGGCTGTGACAAAAATGGTGAAGATGGTAAGCAATTGACTGGAGCTAGGAAACCATTATCATCACAATTGTCTAGAGAATAAGCATCTATTTTTAGTTAAATGTGAAACTGAAGAAAAAAACCTGACCAGCTTTAACTCTTACCTGAAAAATTTAGCATGCCTTCCTGCCCTCCACATTGGCGCCTTTCTAATCCATCCCTACACTGAAGGAAGTTGACCGTGTCAACCTGCAGGCCACTAAAAAAAAAAAAATTACAGCTTTATTGAGATTTATACACCATAAGACACTGAGATTTACTTATACATCATAAAATTCACTTATGTAGAACACACAATTCAATAGTTTTTGCTGTAGTTACAGACTTGAGCAGCCATCATCACAATGCAATTTTAGAACATTTCCATTATCCCGAAAGGAAACCTCATTTCCCAATCTTCTCTCACCCCAAGCTCTGCTGCTAAGTCGCTTCAGTCATGACTCTGTAGGCAACCACATAAATCTACTTCCTGGCTCTATAGATTTGCCTATTCTGGACATTCTGTTTAAATGGAATCCCAAATACGTGGCCTCTTCTGTCTGGCTTCTTTGATAAAACATAATGTCAGAAGGTTTATTTATGTTGTAGTATGTATTAGATTTCATTTTTTAAATATCAATATTAAGACATAATTTATACACATAAAATTTATTCACCCATTTATAAAGTACATTCAATAGGTTTTACTATCCTTACAGAGTTGTGTGATCATCAGCACAATCGAACATTAGTACATTTTCATCACCCCAAAAAGAAACACATATCTATTAGCAGTCACTCCCCATTCTCCCCCACCATCACCCCTGTCCCCAGACAACTATTAATTTTACTTTTCTGATGCTAAAAATGACCTTATTCTGTACATTTATATAAATTGGATCATATGTGATCATTTTACTAACTTCTTTCAGTTGGCATAATGTTTTCAAGGTTCATCCATGTTTTAGCATGTATCAGTATTTTATCCCTTTTTATTGTCATTATGGATATATCATATTTCATTTATCCATTCATGAGCTGATAGAAATTTGGGTTGTTTCCATTCTTTTGGCTGTTATGAGCAGTATTGCTATAAACATTATCATACAAGTCTTTGTGTGGACATATGTCTATAATTCTCTCAGGTAAATATCTAGAAGTGGAATTGCTGATATGTGAACTATATGCTTAACATTTTGAGAAAGTGCCAAATTATTTTCTAAAATAGTTATATCATTTATATTCCCTTGAATAATGTACAATAGTTCACATATCTCCACATCCTTGCCACTGTTCATTATTACCAGTCCCTTTTATTATAGCCATTCTAGGGGAAATAAAGTGGTATCTCATTGTGGTTTTGATCTGCATGTCCCTAGTAGTTAATGACTCAAAGAAAGCTCTGTGTTCTTCTAGATACTTTCAAATTTTAACTCTTACATGTAGGCTTATGATCTATTTTCAGTTGATTTTTCTATATAAGATAAGGCCCAAGTTCATGTTACTTTTTTAAACTATAAATAACTTTCTGTACCATTTGTTGGAAAGACTATTGTTTCCCCATTTAATTATCATGATCTCATGTCAAAAATCAATTGCCTATAAATGTGAGGATTTTTGTTCCATTGGTCTATATGTCTATCTTTACGTCAAGGTTGTTTTATCTTCACTATTCTAGTATCTTCACTATTGCAGTAAGAAATCAGGAAATGTAAGTCCTCTGACTTTTTCAAGATTTTTTTTTAACAATTCTGGGGTCCTTTCCATATAAATTTTAGGGTCAGCTCATCAATTTCTATGGGGGTGGGGGGGTGCTGAAATTTTGATAAGGATTGTGTTAAATCTACAGATCAGTTGGGGAATGTTTCCATATTATCAATGTTAAGTCCATGTATCTGAGGACTCAAGTCATCTTTGCAGGGCTCTCTATCTGCCATAAGATAAAAATCCACAAACAATAGGCTTCATCCAGCCCCTAGCTGATGAACCAGATCCCACTTTTGCAGCAACCACCTCAACTGTCAACTCAAAATATACCACCAGCCACATAAACAGGCCTTCAGTTCCTTAAACAGATAATGTCCTCTTTTACCTGCAGGTCCTTTCTCACTCTCATGTACACCACCTTCTCTGTGTTGTTAGGTACTTTCTCCCATTTGTCCCATCTCTTGATTCCTGTCTTTTCCTGCATATCTCAGCTCACTTTTCACTTCCTCTGAGGCTTGTATTCTGAGATACACAGCCCTACCACTACAGTCTACTTTTCCTTATACTTACACGGTGGACTACTTACATTGAGACATTTTACTTACATTGAGACTACTTCTTGGAAAGCAGGTTGATCAAAAATATCTTGGTTGAAATGGACACCAATGGACACTGATCCCTATTTTAGGCAGTGTCAGAAATTTTGGCAGTTTTATAACTATTCATATGTTTTTAAACATTTTTATCACTTTTCATAAAATTTTCAGGATTTTTTCCTAGTTTTTCCCAGACTACTCTACCAGCTTATACATTTTATACATTTTGAATGATTGCCCCTCAAGATGTACATGTCTCAATTTCTAGAACCTGGAAATAGGTTGTATTACATAGCAAGAGAGACTTTGCAGAAGTAATTAAGTTAATGTTTGCATTATCCATACAGGTCCAATAATGTAATCTTAAGTGTCTTCATATGGGGGGAAATACAGGGAGATACATGCCAAAGAGAAGGCAAAGTGACAAAAGCAGAGATTGGAATGCTGACAGTCTCTAGAAGCTGGTAAATGCAAAGAAATAGATTGTCCATTCAGGGCCTCTAAGAAGAACCAGCCCCACTGACATATTGACTCTAGCCAAGTGAGACTGATTTGAGATTTCTGATCTCCAGAACTGTAAGAGAACAACAGTGCTTTTTATTAAATGTGTGGTAGCAGTAGGTTACAGTAATGAGTTGGAAATAACCTAAAATCCAACAGAAAGGATTGCTAGGAAACAACCTGAATGTCTGCAGGATAGAACTGGTTACATATAACTTCTGGTAATTTTCAAAAGATTAGATGTGATTCGATCATTTTAAAAATATATTAAAAGTGCTCCAGGGACAGGGGAGCCTGGTGGGCTGCCTTCTCTGGGGTCGCACCAAGTCGGACACGACTGAAGCGACTTAGCAGCAGCAGCAGCAGCAGAAGGCTATCTATCAAGCTATTAAAGTGTATAGAATAATGAGTATTTTTTTTTGTCTTGTTTTTTTGTTTTGAGGTTTTTGTGAGGTTTTGGGTTTTTTTTTTTTTTCTTGGTGTCTGTGGGTGGATACAAACAAATAATGGGTATTTTTTATGCTAATTTTTTAAACTGCAAGGGAGAAAGGCAGTAAAATAAACTTCAGCAGTGAACGAAAAAAGAAAATAAAGGAAAGGATTTGGAAATTTTAAGAGCTTTACTGGATTTGATTTAATTTTTAATTTATATGCATATAGCTTTCCCATATTATTTGTTCAGCATTGTTTTCAGGAACTTTTCTATCTCATAAATTGGTTGAAAATGAATACTTCTACTCTCCAGTTCATATTTTTTATAGCTTTTGTATGTACCAGACATATCATATTAGAACATAATAAGATACAGTGCCTGTATAAATGATCATTTAGATGATAAGAATCAACTAAACTAAATAATTTTAAAATGAAATAATATGCAATAAAATATTGAATTACACAGCCTTGGCTTTTAGGAGAATAATGAGGTAGTATTTTATAAAACCATACACACAGTTTTGCATGTGCTTAGATTATTTCAGGATCTAAATAATCTGGATCAGGATTTTTAGGATCAGGATCTTCCAACTATTAGTTCAAAATGCACCCAAGTAATAACAACAGTAATAGCAATGATGGTAATAATATTAACAATAATAGTTTTATATTCCATAGTATATTTGTCTCATTGCTTTCCAATTCTTACAAAAACTATATACAACAAATACTATTTTTCTATTATTTCCATTTTGTAAATAAGAACCTGGAGCTCAGAAAAGTTAAGCAATATTCCCAAGATCACAAAGGTCCTTGGTAGTGTCAATGAATTTTCTAGTCAGTGACCTGTACAGGACACATAGCCCAGCTGCCTACCTGTCTTTAAAAACAAGAAGTGTTCATGTTGGTGTATGGCAAAACCAATACAATATTGTAAATTAATTATCCTCCAATTAATATAAATAAATTTATATTTTAAAAAAATAAATAAAAATAAAAACAAGAAGTGGGAGCATTACCAGTCATTCCCCCACTCTACTGGGGATTTCCAATGAGAATGAAAACGTGGCCAGAAATTGCTCACTGACATCAGCTCAAGGTTCAAGAAATTTCTAGTACCTAAAGGGTCAGGCCAGTCAGTTTATTTTTAAGAGAAGTAGGTTACTGCTTAACTTGCCAGTGAAAGTGAAGTCGCTCAGTTGTATCTGACTCTATGTGACCCTATGGACTGTAGCCTGCCAGGCTTCTCCAGCTACGGGATTTTCCAGGCAAGAATACTGGAGGGGGATGCCATTTTCTTCTCCAGGGGAATCTTCCCAATTCAGGGATTGAACTTGGGTCCTCTGCATTGCAGGCAGACTCTTCACTGTCTGAGCTACCAGGGAATCCCCCAACTTGCCAGAGTGACTTCTAATATTTATGCCATATATCAATATGATACAGCAGAATCAGAATTTATAATGATTAAAAGGTGCATTATTTTCCACAACTGTCCTCATCCTGCTCCAGCTTACTCTGGCTCCATTTCTGCTGATGGTCACTGAGGTGGAGTTGGGATAATGTTGGGGAGGAACACTCGATTCTGTCAAATAAAGGTAATAATAGCATTTCTTTGAAGTTTAAATGCTCTCTTAAGGTAAAAGACCTAGTGTATTTCAGATTTAGACTCTTCCTTATGATGGTTTCTTTCCTTTTAAGGGATCCCCTAACCAATTCTCCTTCCCTCTTAGTTTAAGAGAAGTTGATGACAAGGTGGGGAAGCACCTCTGGTCCATGTGCAGTCTTCTGGGTCTTTGCAGGCCTTACCCCATTTGGTCATTGTTGTGGCTTTCATATTGGTATCCACCAACAAGCCTGCAGATCTCTAGTCATGCCTCCATTCACAAGGCCCTGCACTCTGTGATCTCTTTTTCAGTGACTCCACGTTGCTTGTAACCTATTAGTCCTCTCAGCTTCCAGATTCCTTTCCACTTCATACAGTCTCCCGTTACTTGTGACTTTCTAGTGTGTGACGGCCACAGGGAACAGAGGCACCGTGTTAGGCCCATCCATGGAAACACGTCTCCCTAACATTCACTTCTTAATTAAGCCCATGCAATGGTGCCACATTGAACAAGCTGCCATCACAAACCAAGGGCTTCCCTCCACAGCTTGCAGACACTCTCTGACAGCCCCAAACCTGTTTAGATGTTTAGCCACACCCAATCATGTTCAACCCTGAGAACATGAAGACCAAGAGACACTTACCTGGCCCTCCTCTCTTTTTCAGCCCCATTATTCCTCTAGTACCAGAAGGACTTTCTAATTATTTTCCCTTCTTGAGACAACCTTCCTTATGTCATAACCTCTTTCTTACCAATCACATGAGCTTCTTTCTACAGGTGGATATCTTTTCCCTTTCATGGCATAAAAAGCCTCACGATCTGGCCCTGATAGTGGAAGGATGACAAAAAAAAAAAAAAAAGTTAATTACCAAGAGACAAGAACATGAGGAATCTTTTTCCCCTCATTTCACCCAGAAAGCTGCTTGGTCCCCTTGGAGGACCCTTCTCTTACTGTTCATTGAATTGTGTCCCCTTCAAATTCACATGTGAAGCCCTAATGCCCAATGTGATGCTATTTGAAGATGGGGCCTTTGCAAGGTAATTAGGGATAGATGAGGTCATGAGGGTGGGGCCTCCATAAGAGAATGAGTGGCTTTTAAAGAAAAGACACCAGAGAACACACTCTCTTTTCTTTTCCACCATGTGAGGACACAGAGAAGGGGGCCTTTGCCAGATCCGAATCACACCAGTACCTAGAACAGAGAGAAAGACAAAAAAAAAATTGATTCTTTTACAAGAGTGCTGATTAAGTATGAGGCTCTGTCTCCAGGATTTAGAAGCCTGGCTCTATCAGTTCCTAAATGTATAGCCTTTGGCAAGTTACTTAACTATTCTATATCTGTGTTCTCATATGTGAAAAAATAGAGACAATACTCAGCTTGTTATAAGGATGAAGCATGACTGTGACTCAACATAGGCACTGTCACACAATGAAATGCCTGGCTAACATTAGAAATTAACAGTGTGTCTTTGTCCCTTAGGTGTTAAAGTAGTCTTCACTCAGGTTATTAAGTTTCATATAAGAAATTCAACATAAAACACTCTTCACATGTGAATAGCAGAAAGAGGACACTAAACAGACAAAGGGTATTCATTGTTTTCATTTCTTACAACACCCATAAAATTCTGCCTTCGGTGTATTAGATCTCCTTGTAGGAGGCGGTTGCTGAGATGCCTGGCTAACCCTAGATGGCAATGTTGGATTGGCAGAACTCATCAGGACCTTGGAAAGTAGGTTCTGGCTTTCTGAGAAAGGACACAATTCAAATCAACCTGACAGAATCTTAGGTGAAGATGTCGGTTGTGTCACATACATACACATTAAAACCAACCAGAAGATATATCTTAAAAAGATATTTACACATTTTAAATGATCTATTTAATACTATATGTTTTGCTGCTGCTAAGTCACTTCAGTCGTGTCCGACTCTGTGTGACCCCATAGACAGCAGCCCACCAGGCTCCCCCATCCCTGGGATTCTCCAGGCAAGAATACTGGAGTGGGTTGCCATTTCCTTCTCCAATGCATGAAAGAGAAAAGTGAAAGTGAAGTCGCTCAGTCTGTCCGACTGTTAGCGATCCCATGGACTGCAGCCCACCAGGCTACTCCGTCCATTGGATTTTCCAGGCAAGAGTACTGGGGTGGGGTGTTAGCAATGAAAATATTTCTTTTTGTATTTTAATAATTGCTATCATCAGTACATAGTTTTCTAAGTACAACTGTTAAGTGTTCAGTAATATCTGATTATTGCTGTTTAATTGTCTAAGTCATTTTGGAATGGACCAGAAACATTTTGAAACCTGGCTAAAATAATTTATCTGGTTGTTCAAATGCAGTTCAGCTAAATAAGCTAAAACATTTTCTTGGATCATTGTCATGGTCCCTAATTAAAGTTTATCTAATAACAAAATATTGTCACATAACTGTCTTGAACCAAATGCAGTTCTTTAGAAACTACCATTATGGAGAGATCTGGGGCAGAAATTTTATTTAATTTAGTGAGATACATATAATAACTTATATTGGTCTATGATAGTCCTTTGTTCATTGGTTTATTCATTCAAAATGTAGTTGAAAGAGATCTTCAAAATAAGCCAGATTTGTAATTTCAATAACCCAGAGCAGAAAGCATAATTTTTCCATTTTCCTCTAAACCTAGCAGTCTAAATAATAAATATATGTTTAACTTAACTAAATATCCAAATAATATTTCTACAATGCCAGGAATATATCTTCTCTTAAGAACAAAAATTATTACCACCCTCGACACTACCAGAGTTTTACTTATAGTATTAATTTTCACCATCTATGAAGAAAGGGCTTGGTTAACAAACTTCAGACTAGTCCCTATAGAATTAAGAATGTGTGGAGGCTTAAGCAAGAAGACACTATAGCATTTAGAACCAGAGGCAGAGCTGCTCTGGAGGGTATCTGTCTTGGTAATTAACATAGTCAACTACTTTGGTCAGACTATCAGTTCTGTTCAGCTGCTCAGTTGTGTCTGACTCTGTGACTCAATGGACTGCAGCACGCCAGGCTTCCCTGTCCTTCACCAACTCACAGAGCTTGCTCAAACTCATGTCCGTCGAGCCGGTGATGCTATCCAACCATTTTATCCTCTGTCGTCCCCTTTTCCTCCTGCCTTCAATCTTTTCCAGCATCAGGATCTTTGCAAATGAGTCCGTTCTTCGCATCAGGTGGCCAAAGTATTGGAGCTTCAACTTCAGCATCAGTCCTTCCAAAGAATATTCAGGACTAATTTCCTTTAGAATGGACTGGTTGGATCTCCTTGCAGTCCAAGGGGCTCTCAAGAGTCTTCTTCAACACCACAGTTCAAAAGCATCAATTCTTTGGTGTTCAGCTTTCTTTATAGTCCAACTCTCATATCCATAATTATGACTACTGGAAAAACCATAGCTTTGACTTGAAGGACCTTTGTTGGCAAAGTAATGTGTCTGCTTTTTAATATGCTGTCTAGGTTGGTCATAGCTTTTCTTCCAAGGAGCAAGTGTCTTTTAATTTCATGGCTGTAGTCACCATCTGCAGTGATTTTGGAGCTCAAAAATATAAAGTCTACAAAGTATACATTTGAGGAAATGCAAACAATATTCTAAGAAAAAAAATCTTTTTTAATTTTGGGGGTAATTCTTACAAAACAAAGGAGGGACTTGAAAAATCTTTACTGCCACTCCTTGAGTTCTAGCAAATTCCTCTCCCCACTACTGGGACATGAGGACACTGTCCCATATGCTCAGTCATGTCCAGCTCTTTGCAACCCTGATGGACTGTAGCCCATCAGGCTCCTCTGTCCATGGATTCTCCAGGCAAGAATACTGGAAAGATTAGCTCAATAAACTACTCCTATTTCCTCCACGCCCAAACATCATTTCATTAGGGACAGTCAGACTGGGGAGACGATCAGGACTGGAGGCAGAATAAGACCTTGCATTCAAGTCCCAGCTCTGCTACTAATTAATTACTTCTCCAAGGGGAGAAGTGATTAAGAGCTCCCAGCTCCAAACTCCTTTAAGCACTCCATCAGTCCCCTTCTCTGACTGTCACATCTGGAGTTACCCGCCACTCCTCAACTTCACTAATGAAATGGAAGCTCACAAGCGCCACCTCGAGGCTTCAGATTAGCACAACCACCTCCAGAAGCTGATCACTGAGGAACCTGCAGCTACAACTGCCCCTGCTTGTGACACCAGAAACTGTGAAATGTAAAGTCAGCAGACATGCAGCAGGTTATTAAGAGTTCCTTCAAAGTGTTGCTAAGCTCACTACCAAAGAGTAAGCATTCAAGTTCCAACTTCAGACACAAACTACATCCAGAAACATCTCCTTTCCCAGGATAACGGAGACAATGGCATGGGACTGGGCTTCATTTTCCTAGTAAGTGTCCCTTGGGGAGATTCCGTGTGGCCTTTCTTATTCTGCTTACCACTTTGGACAATCCTAATCATCAGAGATATTTTAATTGCAGCTAATGTGAAAAGGGAAAAGCATCAATCCTTGATTCCAGAAGGTTCTACATCCTCTACACAAATGTGACTACTACCATCTCTGCATATTCTGAACACCTCCTTCCAAAGGGTATGAAATAGAACCTAAGTCTTATTAGCTTCAAGGCCCTTGCTTTTGCCATGAAACCTGCTGATGTAAGATCACTGGAGGTTTTACATACTAACCTCTTCAAAAAGAGGCTCTTGATAGAGATCATACTTGTATGGACCTAGCACACATTCAAACTCTACAGCCATAACCTGCACTTCAAACAGCGTGAGGACATATAAATGTAAGGAAGGTTTCCAATTCCTTTAATACATAAAATGGCCAAGGATATTACTTTTCAGAGTATACACATTAAATGGAATCTTTTCAAGCAGATTTCTATTTAGATAATTATTTGCAAACACTAGAAATAACATGTTCTATGAGCGGTCACCAGATGGATCCAACATTTGCACAACTTTCAGATGAAAGTCCTGATGAATGCTAAGTCACTATAATGTTCATGTGAGTGTGTGTGTTTGAGCCTAATTTAAAACTCAAATTCTCCACTTCCTCCAAGAAGAAGGCTTGTTAGTTTATAGAAAGCTTTCTGGATATTAAGTATAAACATCAAGTATAAACATGTTTCAATGAGAAAAATCTGTCTTTCATTTCCAGAATTGGTGGTAATGAGAGGGACAGAGTTAGTTAACATGCTATTTAGGTTTCCTCTCAGAGGCATTTTCCCTGGTGATTTTACAGAGTCTACATCTCATCTTCCTGACCAGCCTCTTAGTTCCTGGGGACAAGGCCTGGGCTTTCTACCTCCTTTATGTTCCTCTTAGGTGGCTATAAGAGAGGCTGACACTTAATGAGCTTCTACTATGTGTTGCTGCCGCTGGTGCTGCTAAGTTGCTTCAGTCATGTCTGGCTCTGTGCCACCCCACAGACGGCAGCCCACCAGGTTCCACCATCCCTGGGATTCTCCAGGCAAGAACAATGGAGTGGGTTGCCATTTCCTTCTCCAATGCATGAAAGTGAAAAGTGAAAGGGAAGTCGCTCAGTTGTGTCTGACTCTTCACCACCCCATGGACTGCGGCCTACCAGGCCCTCCATCCATGGTATTTTCCAGGCAAGAGCACTGGAGTGGGGTGCCATTGCCTTCTCCGACTATGTGTTGAGAGCCTACCAGTTCCTCACCTAATTGTTTTGCAATAACTCGAAGCACAAACACTTCTATGCTGCTGCTGCTGCTAAGTCGCTTCAGTTGTGTCCAACTCTGTGCGACCCCATAGATGGCAGCCCACCAGGCTCTGCCATCCCTGGGATTCTCCAGGCAAGAACACTGGGGTGGGTTGCCATTTCCTTCTCCACTGCATGAAACTGAAAAGTGAAAATGAAGTCGCTCAGTCGTGTCCGACTCTTCACGACCCCATGGACTGCAGCCCACCAGGCTCCTCCATCCACGGGATTTTCCAGGCAAGAGCACTGGAGCAGCATAGAAGTGTTTGTGCCTGGAGTTATTGAAAAACACTTTTATAATTTTAAGTAAAATGAGACACAGGAAGTTAAGACATGTACCCAAGATCACAAGGCTGGATGAGAGCAAATTTAATGCTTGAGCTACTATGTGACTCTGAGGTCTACCCACTACATTGTAATATACTATGACCGAGGATGAGATGGCTGGATGGCATCACGGACTCGATGTACGTGAGTCTGAGTGAACTCCGGGGGATGGTGATGGACAGGGAGGCCTGGCGTGCTGCGATTCATGGGGTCGCAAAGAGTTGGACACGACTGAGTGACTGAACTGAACTGAACTGATACTATTACATACTATACCATAACATGCTATGCCCCACTCCAGCACAGTGTGAGAAGTAGCTGATATTTACTAAAACCTAACAGTAAAGACTGGGGCTTCCTAGGCAGCACAGTGGTAAAGAATCCACCTGCCAAGGCAGGAAACACCAGAGACATGAGTTCGATCCCTAAGTCAAAAAGATCCCCTGGAATAGGAAATGGTAACCCACTTCAATATTCTTTGCCTGGAAAACTCCATGGACAGAAAAGCCTGGCAGGCTACACAGTACATGGGATCACAAAAGAGTCAGACACAACTGAGCAACCTCGCACACGTGTATGTGCACACACACACCCCCCATTACTGCTGAGTGAGAATTTAAGTCAGAGATAAAAGGCTGTCTCTTATACACATCTTCGTGCTGCGATTCATGGGGTCGCAAAGAGTTGGACACGACTGAGTGACTGAACTGAACTGAACTGATACTATTACATACTATACCATAACATGCTATGCCCCACTCCAGCACAGTGTGAGAAGTAGCTGATATTTACTAAAACCTAACAGTAAAGACTGGGGCTTCCTAGGCAGCACAGTGGTAAAGAATCCACCTGCCAAGGCAGGAAACACCAGAGACATGAGTTCGATCCCTAAGTCAAAAAGATCCCCTGGAATAGGAAATGGTAACCCACTTCAATATTCTTTGCCTGGAAAACTCCATGGACAGAAAAGCCTGGCAGGCTACACAGTACATGGGATCACAAAAGAGTCAGACACAACTGAGCAACCTCGCACACGTGTATGTGCACACACACACCCCCCATTACTGCTGAGTGAGAATTTAAGTCAGAGATAAAAGGCACCCCATTTCTTCAACTCTATTCAATAATTTGAAAAGCTATGTAGCAAATTAACAAGACACTGAAACTTAATTTCAGCATTTACTCATCTCATAGAGGTATGATCAGAGAAAGCCAAAAGCACAATGCCAGTGCTCATCATCAAAGGAAGAAGACAACCTAACCATTTCCTGGTGAGGGCTAGAGACACATACTTGACACATGTGCTCAGAAAATAGTTACTAAGTGAATGAAGGACTCAAAACTAAGGCACAAATCTTGCCCTGGTTCAGTTCAGTTCAGTCGTTCAGTCGTGTCCGACTCTTTGCGACCCCCATGAATCGCAGCACGCCAGGCCTCCCTGTCCATCACCATCTCCCGGAGTTCACTCAGACTCACGTCCATCGAGTCTGTGATGCCATCCAGCCATCTCATCCTCTGTCGTGCCCTTCTCCTCCCACCCCCAATCCCTCCCAGCATCAGAGTCTTTTCCAATGAGTCAACTCTTCTCATTAGGTGGCCAAAGTACTGGAGTTTCAGCTTTAGCATCATTCCTTCCAAAGAAATCCAAGGGCTGACCTCCTTCAGAATGGACTGGTTGGATCTCCTTGCAGTCCAAGGGACTCTCAAGAGTCTTCTCCAACACCACAATTCAAAAGCATCAATTCTTCGGTGCTCAGCCTTCTTCACAGTCCAACTCTCACATCCATACATAACTACTGGAAAAACCATAGCCTTGACTAGGCGGACCTTAGTCGGCAGAGTAATGTCTCTGCTTTTGAATATACTATCTAGGTTGGTCATAACTTTTCTTCCAAGGAGTGTCTTTTATTTTTTATTTTTTCTGTCAATAAATACTTTAATGAGAACTGAGGTCTGTAACATACATAGCAGTAACTGCCCTGGCCTAAGCCTTTTGCTCTAGCCCAAGTCTGGGGCTAACAAACTACTTTTAACCCACATTTGAAGAGAAGGCCATTTTGAGTATCATCCATCAGTATCCATCTTCACAGAAGATACCAATCTGGGACCAGAGTCTCAATGTTAATACTTCCTCTCAGGGAACAGTTCACATGGCAACACAAACACATGAGCAATTTTGAACCATCCTATCATTCTTCCACCAGAAGGGCCTCGGGAGACCAATGGTTCAGTAAACACTTACAACTTGATCAAAATACGTTAGAACACAGAAAAAAGGGGAAAGAGAGTAGAAAGGTTGGCAGGGTTTGGCTCACTTCCTTAGATTTGAAGCCTCTTGAGCTGCTCGTATGTAATAAAAAAAATGATGTTTCAGGGACCAAGTCGAAGCCAGTTTGGCCAAAATCCTTTATAGAGTGCAAAAAAGCCCTCATGTTTCCACATCTTTAAAATGCCATCCAAAGTGCCCTTATAGAGGTCCACGTGTCCCACAGTTGCCCTTTAGTTCATCATGCGAGTTCGTACCACATCAACTGGATTGGACGCCAGAGCTCCAGCCAAGCCACACGTAAAGCTGGAAACAAAGTGAGTTAAGATTGTGTCTCCCATCAGCCCTGACAATATCAAGTGCTTCTGCATAATATCATAGACTGGTAGCTCTACTCCCACGACGGTGGCAGCCCGCTGAGCAGCTGGGACAGCACCCCTCCACAAATCCCGGGCACCCTCTTGTTGGTATATAGCAATGAAGCTGCCAATCATGCTGCCTTGGAACAAGCTTCCTTGAGCCTGCACCCGAATCTTCAGCACATCGGTGGGATTGGCTATAGCAGAAGATATCACTCCTGACACTACTCCACATATCACATTAATTAAAAGAGTTTCATCGAAAAGCTCTCCAGCTGTCCCCAACTACGCAACAGCCTCAGGCCTTCTAAACGTTCTACAGATAATCTCTTCAAGCTCTGGTAAATGCCAGTTTTAATGGTGCCATATGATGCCTGTCTTAGTAAAGCAGGAGCGATTCCTGAATATAGAGCCAACACACCTTCTTCTTTATAGATTCGGAACAAGGCATGAAACATTCCTTGGTATTTTATCTCTTTGAAGCGGACATCTATACTTTGGCCTTGAACTTGAAGTCGTGTTTTGGTCAGGTCCACAGGGAAAGTTCCAAACTCAGCAACAATAGAGGCAAGGCCGCCATATACAAAGGGCTTCCAACTCAGACCAGACATCTCGTGGCTTACAGTGGCACTTTTCTGGCCCTGCTCGCGCTCATCGGACGACTGGGAAGCCGAGGCTCCCACAGTCGGAAGCGCCACTCAGTAAGTGTCTTTTAATTTCATGGCTGCAGTCCCAACTGCAATGATTTTGGAGCCCCCAAAAATAAAGTCTGACACTGTTTCCATTGTGTCCCCATCTATTTCCCATGAAGTGATGGGACCGNGGGAAGCCGAGGCTCCCACAGTCGGAAGCGCCACTCAGTAAGTGTCTTTTAATTTCATGGCTGCAGTCCCAACTGCAATGATTTTGGAGCCCCCAAAAATAAAGTCTGACACTGTTTCCATTGTGTCCCCATCTATTTCCCATGAAGTGATGGGACCGGATGCCACGATCTTCGTTTTCTGAATGTTGAGCTTCTTGCCCTGGTAAGTACTGTGAAGTCACTTCAAATACTTCTAAACTAGAAACATTAACTTGAAGCATAAGCTTCTGAAGAAACTGATGTGTAAGATTCTGTTTCTTAAGTCATAAATTCTGGCATGGTGAGTGTGACGTCTCTCTTTGGCTGGGGAAGCACACAGAGGAGACTTAAGCAGAAGTTGCTGTGCAGCCAAGCTCAGAAGTTTTCCCAGGGGACTTGGGCTACAGTGTTTGGTTACAAGTTGGCTGAATTTCTCAACTTTAAAGACTGAACTAATAAAAAGTATTTAGAAATCCAAATGGCAAAAGAAAGTGAAAAAATCCAGCAAATCCAGAGTGCTTCACACTCTTAGCCAGATCTGCACAGACAGGATTAATGTAAAAGCAGGCAGGAAATGAAGGCAGGGGGCAAAGGAGACTTGTAAAATCCAACCACCATCTGCCGTTTCAAATCCAGCAGCACCAAGGTAGTTTTAATTTGCAGAAATTTTCCTTCTGGTTTCAAAACACTGCTTAAGCAAAGATGGAGTAGGCCACCTGGGAGTTATGCACAAGAGGGCTTTACTCAGTGGAGATAAATGAATGAACACACAGAAAACAACAAAACAGGAAGATCACAAATGTGTGCTTTGATAACAAGATATTACAACAATTAGATTAGTATTTGGCAGTGGAGCTGCTCAAGTCAGGCCAAATCATGGAATTTACTCCACCTTTACCAAAAACAAAAAAAAAGTTTACAAGAGTTATCTTTGACCAAAACTTAAAGGAATAGTAACTTTTTGTTGATGTCTTTTATAACTTTAGGTTTATAGAATTGAATGAATCACATTCCTCACTCACAGTGTGCTGTCATCCACAAGGCTATTATATCCTATTTCAGTTTATTTTACATCTCTTTATTCCCCATTCCCAGTCCCAGTCTCTTCCCAGGTAGTACAGACAGCAACTCTGGTACATTTAAAGTTTGATCTTTCATACATATTTACTTAGATATATGTATATCTATATTATGATACGTAAAACTTGCTTATATCAAGATTTTTCCTGTTGCATAGCATTCCATTAAATGCATGTAACATATTTCATTTGGACATTCAGATGTAGATAGACACCTATGTTATTTCTGACCTTTGTTAGAACAAGTAATACTGCCATGAACATTCTCATAAGTCTCTCTTAGCGCATCTTTTTGTAGAACCATGCAAGTGGTTTTCCAGATGTTGACATTCCTCTGAGCGTGGAATTTCTAAGCATAGTATATGCATGTCCTTAATTTCACTCTGCAGTGCCAAGATGGCTCACTAGAATAGCTGTTTATATTTCTACCAGCACAGGAAAATTCTCATGTCCCCACATCTTTGGTGAGTATTTGATGATACTTGATTGATCATTCTTGCCAACTGGACTGCTAGAAAATGTAATCATTTTAAATTCCATTTTTCTGATGCTTACTCCTTGGAAGAAAAGTTATGACCAACCTAGACAGTATATTCAAAAGCAAAGACATTACTTTGCCGACTAAGGTCCGTCTAGTCAAGGCTATGATTTTTCCTGTGGTCATGTATGGATGTGAGAGTTGGACTGTGAAGAAGGCTGAGCACCGAAGAATCGATGCTTTTGAACTGCGGTGTTGGAGAAGACTCTTGAGAATCCCTTGGACTGCAAGGAGATCCAACCAGTCCATTCTGAAGGAGATCAACCCTGGGATTTCTTTGGAAGGAATGATGCTAAAGCTGAAACTCCAGTACTTTGGCCACCTCATGGGAAAAGTTGACTCATTGGAAAAGACTCTGATGCTGGGAGGGATTGGGGGCAGGAGGAGAAGGGGACGACTGAGGATGAGATGGCTGGATGGCATCACGGCATCATGGATGTGAGTCTGAGTGAACTCTGGGAGATGGTGATGAACAGGGAGGCCTGGCGTGCTGTGAATCATGGGGTCGCAGAGAGTCAGACACGACTGAGCGACTGAAATGAACTGAACTGATTATATTCACTTAAAGATATTTAATAATTATATGAGTTTCCTTCTCTATTAATTACTTATTAACAGTCTGTGTTTTCTCACTTTTCTCGCTATGAATTAAAACTATGTTCAAGAATCCCTTGAATATTCTAGATAATAATTTTTTGTTGGTATGACACATTGAAAATAGTTTTTCTAATCTATTTTCCTATAGTTTGCTTGTCTATGATGGCCATTGTTAAATAGGGATCCTTGATTTTGGCAAAAAATAATTTTTAGGGTTGACTGTAGACTGTCTGGAGTCTTATTTATGAAATCTCTTCTCAAACAAAATGGCAAAAATACTCTTTTGCATTTTGTTTCATACACTTTACAGTGCTTTCCATATTAAGGTCTTTAATCCATCTAGATTCCACATGGAGAATTGGAGATTCATGCTAATTCCCAAGGGGATGAAAGCCATGCAACTCCAACCAACTTTACCAAATTCAGGAATGTCAGCAAAAAATGGAAAATTTTCTCATTTTTCAAGAGAAACCATAATCTATATTCTTTCTATGTAACATTTCCTGATATTTAAAACATATATATGAGCCCAGACTCATCCTTGTGAACTACCAGCTGGTGACATGTGAGTCACAGAGTTTCTCTTTAATAATTTGACCTGACCTTTGTAGATTTGTACTCTAGTTATCACCAGAAGAAGAAGCTTTTCTCTATCCCTTTATTTAACTGAGCGTACCTACTCCTAACCTGTTCCTAATTCTCTCCATTTAGTAATTTTTATCCCCATCTTTGTATAGACAAAATAATGAACCATCCCTCAGTCAACTTATTTCCTTGTCATTACACCAATACAACCTGATGGTAACAGGGATAGTCACATGCTTCTCAAGAACCAACTCTGATGTGGCATAAAAGAGGAGTTATTTTTTCACCAACTGTCTCACAATGCAGATTCCAGGAATGTATATGCCTACACCAAGGACTGACTGGAGGGGGCTGTTTTACAAATACCTTGAAAACAAGTGCTCTGTCTTCAGTCCCAGGAGTTCCTCACAAAAGCATTTAATGGAGGATTCCTTTGTCCCTGCATCCTCTAGCAACTGAATGCTTAAAAAAAAAACTGCTAATCCTCAAAGCAGGTATGGAGATGGCCCACAGAAACTTTGCACAGTAGGAAGCACATCCAGGTAGGGGGCTGTTTTACAAATACCTTGAAAACAAGTGCTCTGTCTTCAGTCCCAGGAGTTCCTCACAAAAGCATTTAATGGAGGATTCCTTTGTCCCTGCATCCTCTAGCAACTGAATGCTTAAAAAAAAAACTGCTAATCCTCAAAGCAGGTATGGAGATGGCCCACAGAAACTTTGCACAGTAGGAAGCACATCCAGGACTTTGGCCACCTCATGCGAAGAGTTGACCCATTGGAAAAGACTTTGATGCTGGGAGGGATTGGGGGCAGGAGGAGAAGGGGACGACCAAGGATGAGATGGCTGGATGGCATCACAGACTTGATGGACATGAGTCTGAGTGAACTGCGGGAGGTGGTGATGGACAGGGAGGCCTGGTGTGCTGCAATTCATGGGGTCGCAGGGAGTCAGACATGACTGAGCGACTGAACTGAACTGAACTGAAGTACATACTGGAACAACTTGGATAAGAGAAAATTCTGGTTGGCCAACTTACAATAAACTAGAGAAGAACTTGGTAGAAACTTCAGTAAATTACATTAATATTCAAAATACCTGACACATTTTCTGTAGGAAGATTACTTTCACCGTGTTGATGTCATATGTTGCCATGTGACCTGTAATATTCTGTCCTGGAGCCACCTTATTGAATTTGGGAGTAGTCACATGACTTGCTTTGGCAAAGACATGTGAACAGAAGTGCTGCTTTTGAACAAAACTTTCTCTCTTCCTTTGAATGACACATCACAGAAGAGCCCACTCCTTCAACCTGAGTCACAGAATAAAGATGACATGGAACAAAGCCTCAACTGACTTGCAGTGGAAACGCTGCATGAGTGAGAGACAGGCCTTTGTGGTCATAAGCCACTGAGATTCTGGGGCTGTTTGCTGCCACAGCATAACTGAGCCTCAGCTGACACACAAAATTTACTACAAGTTCATGATACCTGCATTTTAGACATTTTTCTTCCATGATTAATAGTGATTTATTGTTGTTTCACTAATTCTCTTCTACTAAGCATACCACTTAATGTCCTTGAAAAGTGCTTTGAGAATTTAGGAGCAAGTTAAACTTAAAAACTGTTTAATTTTAAAGAGTTCTTTTATGTACCAACTTCTACTTTCCAGTGTGGCATGAAAAATATTTAGAAGTCACCACTCTGCTAACAAGTGAAAAATGAAACAAATGGAAAATCAACAGTTCTTCTTAGAGCCATCAGAAAAGAGAAGTCACAGGGCAAATTGCTACCCCTAAAACTGTAGAGATAGACAGGTATATATGGAGAATCATAGCTTACCAGAGCAGAAACAGGAGAGCTGACACCTGTGCAGAAGCCAGGTCCAGGGTAGGAAAACCTGGAACTGTAATTGATGAACGGCTGGAGGCTCAGTGTGGACAACTCTGAGAGTTAAAACTCCAGGTGGTGAGGGGACCCACACACTTTTGCAAGTTTTATCTCCTGGAGCTGAACCAGGTTTTCACAGTGAATATCAGAGGAAAATCCTTTAATGCTTCCAGCAGGGGGAAGAGAAATTGAACTATTTTGAAACACAGTTGAACATTTTAACAAGGCTATGTGAGTGTTCATCAGTAACCCCTAATCCCACTTCTGGATATATATCTGAAAGAAAAGAAACCATTATCTTGAACAGATATGTGCACTCCCATGTTAATTGCAGCATTATTTACAATAGCCAGAACACAGAAACAATGTAGGTGTCTACTGTGGAGAGAATTGATAAAGAAAATGTGATATAGGGACTTCCCCAATAGTCCAGTGTTTAGGACTCTGCATTTTCACTGCCAAGGGCCTAGGTTCAATCCTTGGTCAGAGAACTAAGATCCCACAAGTTGTGTGGTGCCCCCCTCCAACAAAATAGCAAAGACAGTGTGATACACACACACACATAAAACGAATTACTCTTCAGTCAGAGAAAAGAAGGAATTCTACTACTTGGGGCAACATGGATAAATCTTGAAGGCATTATGCTATGTGAAATAAGTCAGAGACAAATAATATACTTCTTTATATGTGGGATCTGCTAGGGACAGGGGAAGTAGATGAAAATGGTCATAAAGTACAAATTTCTTCTTACAAGAGATGAATGAATAAGTGCTGGAGATTTAATGTACAGCACAGTGAATTTTTTGTACACTTGAAAGTCGCTAACAGCAAATCTTAGCTAACTATGTGAGGTGATATTAACTAATCTTATTTTTGTAATCACTTTGCAGAATATATGTATAGAGATCATCATAGCTGTACACCCACACAGTGTTAGAGGTCAAAGTTAAATAAGAGTTCCTCTTCCTTTTAAAGGAGAGACACATTTTACAAATGAAAATTTCCCTTGTAAATGGAAATTTCCTTTGTAGAAGGAAAGCTTGTGCTGTTTTTGGAGCTTTTCATGTGTTGGGGCCTTTACCTGAAAATATTACAAAGAGGCAGGTTTTGGGGTGGCATACTCTTAACCCCGGGGAAGGCAATGGCACCCCACCCCAGTACTCTTGCCTGGAAAATCCAATGGATGGAGTAGCCTGGTGGGCTGCAGTCCATGGGGTCGCTAACAGTCGGACAGACTGAGCAACTTCACTTTCACTTTTCTCTTTCATGCATTGGAGAAGGAAATGGCAACCCACTCCAGTATTCTTGCCTGGAGAATCCCAGGGACGGGGGAGCCTGGTGGGCTGCCGTCTATGGGGNCTCTTTGCATTGGAGAAGGAAATGGCAACCCACTCCAGTATTCTTGCCTGGAGAATCCCAGGGATGGGGGAGCCTGGTGGGCTGCCGTCTATGGGGTCACACAGAGTCGGACACGACTGAAGTGACTTAGCAGCAGCATACTGTCATCCAGCTTATTTAACGTATATGCAGAGTACATTATGCAAAATGCCAGGCTGGATGAAGCACAAGCTTGCCAGGAGAAATATCAACCTCAGATATGCAGATGACACCACTGTTATGGAATAAAG
Organism: Oreotragus oreotragus; assembly: GCA_006410675.1. Taxonomy (NCBI): domain Eukaryota; kingdom Metazoa; phylum Chordata; class Mammalia; order Artiodactyla; family Bovidae; genus Oreotragus; species Oreotragus oreotragus. The sequence continues at coordinate 277,177 of SJYX01007497.1, forward strand.
CAAAGAACTAAAGAGCCTCTTGATGAAAGTGAAAGAAGAGAGTGAAAAAGTTGTCTTAAGACTCAACATTCAAGAAATGAAGATCATGGCATCCGGTAATATCATTTCATGGCAAGTAGATGGGGAAACCGGAGAAGGCAATGGCACCCCACCCCAGTACTCTTGCCTGGAAAATCCAATGGACAGAGTAGCCTGGTGGGCCGCAGTCCATGGGGTCGCTAACAGTCGGACAGACTGAGCGACTTCACTTTCACTTTTCTCTTTCATGCATTGGAGAAGGAAATGGCAACCCACTCCAGTATTCTTGCCTGGAGAATCCCAGGGATGGGGGAGCCTGGTGGGCTGCCGTCTATGGGGTCACACAGAGTCGGACACGAAGATGTGTATAAGAGACAGCTTCATTGGAGAAGGAAATGGCAACCCACTCCAGTATTCTTGCCTGGAGAATCCCAGGGATGGGGGAGCCTGGTGGGCTGCCGTCTATGGGGTCACACAGAGTCGGACACGACTGAAGTGACTTAGCAGCAGCAGCAGCAGCAGCAGATGGGGAAACAATGGAAACAGTGACAGACTCTTTTTTTTCAGACTTTATTTTTTGGGGCTCCAAAATCAGTGCAGATGGTGACTCCAGTCATGAAATCAAAACACACTTGTTCCTTGGAAGAACATCTATTATAAACCTAGTGAAAGTGAAGTTGCTCAGTTGTGTCCCAACTCTTTGTGACCCCATGGACTGTAGCCCACCAGGCTCCTCAGTCTATGGAAAATTTCCAGGCAAGAGTACTGGAGTGGGTTGCCATTTCCTTCTCCAGGGGATCTTCCTGACCCAGGGATGCTCTGGAGTATTTGTTTTTGAATGAGTGGATGGATGGATAACTGTAAGGTATAAAAAATCAGTCTTAACGAGAGTGTTAGTCGGTCAGCCATGACCGACTCTTTGCTACCCCATGGACTGGGGCCCACCAGGATCTTCTGTCCATGGGATACTCCAGGCAAGATTACTGGAGTGTGTTGCCATTTCCTTCTCCAGGGGATCTTACTGACCCAGGGATGGAACCCAGGTCTCCTGCATTGCAGGCAGATTCTTGACTGTCTGAGCCACCAGGGAAGCCTCGCAAAAGCCCCTGACCCAGAACAGCTAGTCTCCCCTTGAGTACGAGTCTTAAGAGTCTTAAATTACACTAGTGGGGCCTGTCTCCTGCCTCTCCTTGTGGTCCGCTTTAAAATGTAAACATTGCAAGGGTTGAACAGTATTTAACACTAACGTCATGTCAGCGTTTTCTGCTTTTGGTCCCAGATGGTAGAAAGACTCACAAAGCCAGGAAGGGTGGAAATGTCATCTTTAAAGTTGAAAACTGAAAACAGCACAAGTTGGAGTGTTACCGGGCAGAAGAGTAGGCAATACTGTGAGAGCTGATTTCACAAGAGCCGTCGTCAGGCACCGTGGTGTGATTCTAACGCAAGATGCTCAAGGAGTTCTCACTCGAATTGTTAAAGTGGGAGAATGATTGGCTGTAAGAGAATTTATTCCTCCAGGGAACCTGAGACTCCTGGATGGTATGGAGGGGCCAGGCTACCTGTGGAGTAATGGGGGAGGGTGTGGGAAAGAGGAGGGCGGTTAAAGCAAACACATCTTTTTCCCAGGTTCCATCAGCAGCAGCACACATCACCTGAGTCTAACTGGAAAGCATAGACTCTGGATCTCATTTCAGGAGAATGGATGAAATGTCTCATGTCAATCCATCTTTCTTCTAGTGTCCACGTTTATTGAGCTTCAGAAATACAAAGAAAGTGAAGTTGCTCAGTCGTGTCCAACTCTTGGAACACTATGGACTATAGCCTACCAGGCTCCTCCATCCATGGGATTTTCCAGGCAAGAGTACTGGAGTGGGTTGCCATTTCCTTCTCCAGGAGATCTTCCCAACCCAGGGATTGAACCCGGGTCTCCCACATTGCAGCCAGATGCTTTACCATCTGAGCCACCGGGGGAAGAGCTAAATGAAGTGTTCCTTCCAGGAGACTTCTCTGGTGGTCCAGTGGTTTAGAATCTGCCTGTTGATACAGGGGACACAGGTTTGACCCCTGGTCTGAGATGATTCTACATGCAGTGGGGCAACAAAGCCCGTATGCAGCAACTTACTGAGTTTTTGCACCCCAGGGCCCATCCACCTAATCAAGAGAAGCCGCTGCAACAAGAAGTCCGAGCACTGCAGCTAGACAGTAGTCCTCCCACAGCAAAGACCCAGCACTGCCAAAAACCAATAAATAAATAAAAGCTTCTTCCAGGATACCCACGTGTTACCCCATCTCTGCCCACATGATCCACCAGGGTAAGTTCAACTTACCCTTCCACGGGACTGAGCCCCCTGCATTTCTTTAGTCTTTAGGTTTTGATTCACGATTAAGTCTGATTTATGGACCTTCTTGCGGTTGCTTACTGGAGCAAGCTAAGAGAGTAAAATGAAGTTGGATAAAAGAGAAGAGGAAATGAAGTGAGCTCATCTGATCCAACCCGGAACTCACCAGGACCCTGTACATGTCGGTCTCTCCAGTGGATGATCCCGAGTCTGGAATTTGGATTTGCTCCAGCCCTGAGGAAAGCCTGCAGTCTTTCATCCCCTGCCCTGGGTCATTTTCTCCATTTTGCCAGCCATCTCTGTGGATTAGGGACAAGGCTGTACCTCAGTCTTCATACAGAATGAAAAAGAAGGAATGCTGAGGAATTATCATGCCTACCATTGAGATATAAACATGTTAAAACAAAAAGCAAAAACTCATTAATCACTGTCTGGAAATGAGCACGAGTTTTAGCCGACATATATGGTTACTTGATTAGATAAAAGGGTGCCATACATGATACATCAATCTTCAGGTTTCTGAATCGATCATAACTTAGCAAGAGAAGGCCTCCTTGGTGGCTCAGATCTGCCTGCAATGCAGGAGGCCACAGCTTGATCGCTGGGTCAGGAAGATCCCCTGGAGAAGGGAACGCAACCCACTCCAGTATTCTTGCCTGTCGAATTCCATGGACAGAGGAGCCTGGCAGGCTACAGTCCATGGCGTCACAAAGAGTCAGATGCAACTGAGCAACTAACAATTCACTTTGGTTAGCAAGAGAAGAAAATCTTCTACACACCCTACTCAGCCAGACCTAGGGAAACATCCCAGTCAAACTCAGGGGTTTTCTTAGATGGTTGGAACACTTACTAAGGAACCTTGTGTATTTCAGTAGCATTGAGAGGAAACAATAGTAAAATTCCAACATAGCAGTAACTCTCCTAAGAATTCAAGAATCACAGGACCGTACCCCAGGGGGAGGAGACATACCCGACGTGTGCCCCCACATCTTCGTAAATGGAGTGATTACTGTATCCTTTTTCTTCTAAGATAACTTCTTGGCTATTTATTCTTTTTTGTTGTTGCTCTTGTTCACGTGTCTCCAGATGAGACCTGATGGAGGGGTCTAGTGGATGTTTTCCTCCACAGCAGGGTGGTGTCTGTTGTGTGCCAAGGTGGGTGATTGAGAGAGTGCACTGGGATAGCTTGTGTTGTCAGCCGTCAGCCCCTTCTTACTATAGAGGAATGTCTTCCTCCACACCTACTATCAAGTCTTGCTGTGGCTGACAGGTGTGAGCTGACACCATGTAGGCTACAGGTGAGCAAGACCTCCAGGAGCCTCCGGGTGTCTGCCCCGTCTCTCTGGTTCTTCTCCTGTAGCCATGCCCATGGCCTGTCCCCACCAGGGGCCATTCCTCTAGCTCTGGGACAGGAAAGAAGATACCTGAAACTGACCCACCAAGGATATCAAGGGTGAGTGAAAAATAAGCCAGAGTTTCAGGGATAGTTTCTGAAAACTGATGGATGGATTCTGGAACAACTGAGCTCTTTGTTCAGCTGATGATTCCCATAAGGAGAGGAAAGCAAGGCTCTCTGCCTATGAAGCATCATGTGCAGTGGCCAAAAGCTTTTGTCAATTAAAGTTTAAAGAATCTGAAGATGAAGGGCTGGCAGCAGGTAAACAACGCATCTGGACCATAAACTGCAAATGGACTGAAGTGAAGATGTTCCCTGCTCAACTATTGTTTGCCTACAATCGTCATGTTGACATANGAAGCATCATGTGCAGTGGCCAAAAGCTTTTGTCAATTAAAGTTTAAAGAATCTGAAGATGAAGGGCTGGCAGCAGGTAAACAACGCATCTGGACCATAAACTGCAAATGGACTGAAGTGAAGATGTTCCCTGCTCAACTATTGTTTGCCTACAATCGTCATGTTGACATAAAACATACACACGACCTAAAAGTTGAGGGCTGTGTTTCATTCGGCAAGAATGTTTAGGGCTTCAAGCCCAGGAAGGGCTTCCCAGGTGGCTCAGTGGTAAAGAATCTGCCTGCCAATGCAGGAGACCCAGGTTCGATCTCTGAGTTGGAAAGATCTCCTGGAGAAGGAAATGGCCACCTGCTCCAGTATTCTTGCCTGGAAAATCCCACGGACAGAGCAGCCTAAAGGGNGGAGGGGCTTCCCAGGTGGCTCAGTGGTAAAGAATCTGCCTGCCAATGCAGGAGACCCAGGTTCGATCCCTGAGTTGGAAAGATCTCCTGGAGAAGGAAATGGCCACCTGCTCCAGTATTCTTGCCTGGAAAATCCCACAGACAGAGCAGCCTAAAGGGGCCACAGAAGAGAGAGATACGACTTAACTACTAAACAACAACAGCAACAGCCTAGGGAACAGCATCTGAAGTAATACTGAGACAACTGCTCCGAGGAGACAAGGGAAGGGGAGCCAGGTTAATGTAAAACTTTTGTCACGAAGGGTAGGTAGTCTGAACATCAAAAGATTATTCTTGATGGGAGGAAACCAGATATCTCCAGTTAAGGAATTTAGGGCTTTTCTAAGTGTGGGAGGACACAAGAGTCTGGGCTCACTGAAGCTTTTCCTCTGATAGACACCTCAGCTATCTGCAGCCAGTATCCTGTGTTTTCACATCCCTAGCTTCCTCAGTGCTCACCACAGGGAGTGGCTGCAGTCTGATGGGCGCTGGATGGCAAGTATTCCTTTCCTTCCTGAGTTTGCTCAGGGCTCACTGGTTCACACTGAGGGCTGCCATCAGTGACAACTGTGAGATCTTTTGTTTACCAATATGGCAGGAAATATTCCATTTCTAAACCACATTATTAGAAGTCTTCATGCTTTTGATACTGTGGGGAGAATGGATAAAGAAAATGTGATATAGGGACTTCCCCAATAGTCCAGTGTTTAGGACTCTGCATTTTCACTGCCAAGGGCCTAGGTTCAATCCTTGGTCAGAGAACTAAGATCCCACAAGTTGTGTGGTGTCCCCCTCCAACAAAATAGCAAAGACAATGTGATACACACACACACACGTAAAATGAATTACTCTTCAGTCAGCGAAAAGAAGGAATTCTACTACTTGGGGCAACATGGATAAATCTTGAAGGCATTATGCTATGCGAAATAAGTCAGAGACAAATAATATACTTCTTTATATGTGGGATCAGCTAGGGACAGGGGAAGTAGGTGAAAATGGTCATAAAGTACAAATTTCTTCTTATAAGAGATGAATGAATAAGTGCTGGAGATTTAATGTACAGCACAGTGAATTTTTTGTACACTTGAAAGTCGCTAACAGCAAATCTTAGCTAACTATGTGAGGTGATATTAACTAATCTTATTTTTGTAATCACTTTGCAGGATATATGTATAGAGATCATCATAGCTGTACACCCACACAGTGTTAGAGGTCAAAGTTAAGTAAGAGTTCCTCTTCCTTTTAAAGGAGAGACACATTTTACAAATGAAAATTTCCCTTGTAAATGGAAATTTCCTTTGTAGAAGGAAAGCTTGTGCTGTTTTTGGAGCTTTTCATGTGTTGGGGCCTTTACCTGAAAATATTACAAAGAGGCAGGTTTTGGGGTGGCATACTCTTAACCCCTATTCAGATGGGTGTCTTTTACCTAGCACCATATTTTAACTTCTCACCTTCACTCTCATAACTTCCTATACAAGGGTTTCAGTTAATCATCATAAAGCATATATCATTCAACACTCAGATTTTGGGGAGCATCTCATTTTGGATGCTCAATTAAGGTTGTAAAGAGATTCCAGTTTGTATTTTGTACAGTGCAACCTCTTTTCAAGGTTATACAGTTAAGAAATGAACTGTCAGAGTTTTAAAAAAAAGTTAATACATTTTTAGTAGTTTTAGGTTTACAGAAAAATGAGTGGAAAGTACAGAGAATATAACCGTTTGCCTACTCCTCACTCCAGCTCTCCCTCTTAACAGTTTCTGACAGTGTTACACATTTGTTACAACTCTAATTTGTAATGAACTCTAGTTTACATATTGGGGTTCAATATTTGTGTCACACTTATATGGGTTTTGACAAATACATAATGATATGTATCCACCATTATAGTACATTAGATAGACTCTTATTGTCCTAAAAAAAAATCCTGTGTTCCACCTATTCATCTCTCCATCCCTCCGTGGAATCCTTGATAACCACTTATCTTTTAATTGTCCCCAGTTTTTGCCTTTTCTTGAATGTCATACAGTTGGAACCTTATCAGTAAATGTTTGGTTTTTTTTTGCCCCCCCAGGTTGGCTTCTTACACTTAGCAATGTGCATTTAGGATTCCTCCAAGTACATTTGCGGCTTGATAGCTCCTTTCTTTTATTCCACACTATATTTGTTCATGTATTCACCAACTCAAGGACATCTTGGTTGCTTACAAGGTTTGGAAATTATGAAAAAAACTATATCATGTTTGGGAGTTCGTGTAAAAAAATAAATAAATACAAAAAAATAAAAAAAAATTAAAAAAAAAAAAGAAAAGAAAAAAAACTATAAACATTTGTGTACATGTTTCTGTGTGATTGCCAAACTTCCAAAGTGTGGGAAATAAAGCCCACTGGCCCAAACCAAAAGAATGGACTTGGAGACATAAGGTGCAGTGGGAAGCAAGGCTTTAGTGAAGGTCTTGCAAGATGTGTCTGGTGGGCAGGCACACCCAGGGCAGTTACAACAAGCAATTTATTTTCTAGCACGCAAGTCCCTTCCCCGGTTGCTCATTGGCTGAGTACTATGGGGTAGATAAATAATCTTTCCAGAGGTTGCCTAAGTATATTTCCTTCTTTATGGTCTGGCCCTTTCCTAACAACTTGTTTCCACTTTTGCTCACATTTATTATTGTTCTTATGTTTTGAATTCATCAACAGAAGGAGCCAGCATGAAACCCTGAGCATTCCACTTTCCCTTTGAGTGCTAGTAAATTTTCTTTTTTCCTCAAAGATAGCTACCCTTCAAAATAGACCACATTAAGTTTTCATTTATTGCATAGAATGGTTAGAATATTTTGTATTCCTACTGGCAATGAATGAGTTCGTCTTGATTAACAACTTCATTAACATTTGGGGTTGATGTCATTTTTTCCATGAAGTCAGGGACATATTTCACCTTACTATGACTACCACCAAGAGTCCTCCACCAACACCTCCACAGGGGTACTTTCATAAAAATAACCAGCAACTCTTTGAAATTAAGATGGTCAGAAACCTCGGGAGGTAAAAATGGGTACTTACTGAATATATAGTATATTTAAAAATTTCCTAAAACTATGCAGACATTTATAGTGATGATAATTACAGCATCTCTACACCTATTCCAAAAGAATTCATATAACACAAGCACACACTTTGTATGCAGGGTTACAACCTGGATTTATTCCAAGTGGCAAAGGCTTTCAACCAAAGCCTAATTATTACATCATCAAGGGAATTCTGGCCTGAAACTTGACCAATAACAAACTCACAGAACATACCACATAGTGATCACCAGAAAACGTAGGATCCAGGCCGTGTGGACTCAGAATCTCCTAGATTGCTATGAACATGGACTACAGGTGGACAGGATGCTTTAGATATACACAAAGGTATGACCTTACTGCCAAGGAGAAGCCCCCTAAGAAAAGGAGGAGACACCTCTTTCTTCAACAATCAACTAGAGCAACGCCCTGTTACAGCATTTAGAAGGCTCTTGGGCACAACCAGAGCCTTTTTTCACCAACATAGGGCAGAGGGAGTGGCCCAGCAGGAGAGGGCAATAGCATTTCTGGGAAAACAGTGACATGAAGGGGAAACTTTTTCAGCATGGCGTGCAGGCCCTTCCTGTGGATCCTGTCAGGGGAAGGCCTGTGATGGGAGGAAGTGAGGGTTTCCAGCACTCCGAAGATCCTGAGCGAACCTAGCAGCCTGCCACCTCACCAGAGCAGGTGTGGGAGCAACAGGTAGTAGTGTTCCGGGGCCTGGCTACCCCACCAAGGAGCCCCTTGCTGTCAGGCCCTCGAGGGCAGGGCGTCAGGAGCGGCCATGTTCAGGAACAAGGCGTTGAAGCTCCTGCCCCTGGCCACCTGGCCCATCCTGCAAGAAGGCTACTTTTGATAGGTTCAGAAGGACTCAGGTCGCTGAACTAACCCTGCCTTTGTTCAGTCTTAGCATTAAGGACGTACCTCCACGGAACCAGTATAAACTGGATTAAAACACTTCAGAAAATCATCTTTCTGAAAGGCAAAGGAGTAAAACACAAAGTACACTGGGGAGTTCTCTTCCACACCCATCAGATGTGTGAAACTGGCTCCAGGAAAATAATGGCCCTTGCTGGGCTCCAGTTTTAGTTGAATCAAGCAGGGAAAACTTCTGATCATTATGATGATACAGCTGTAGTGACTAAGTCTACCTGAACACGCTACTCACCAGACAGTAACCCGAGAAATTCGGTGAGGGACCTGCCTTGAGAGAGGTGCTTACTGTACAGAAGCGGGTAACAGAACCAAAGCACCACTCAGGGCTGTATTATGTACCTATGAGACATGTGGAATCAGTGTCTGTTTCTCGTCTATGCCTCAATGCTGGCTCCAAACCAAGGCAACATACCAGCCGTTGATCACACTCTTTTATTATTTTAGCAAGCCGTGACCTGGAAAGCAAAGAAAATACCACTGAATTCCTTTGCCACAGATGCAGATCAACATCCTTCAGTAAGAATTCAGCTTGAAAAATATAAGAAACAAAACAAAACACACACCGGGCACCTCCTAGTTCCATTAACAGAAAACAAACAAACAAACAAAAAAAACCCAATCAAACCGCACTAGGTACCCTTAGGAGAAGTCAGCCTAAACGCCCAGGTGGTCTGGACTTTATACTGCAAACCCACTGTGATGTAACTCATTGTGACCATTTAGTCGCCTGTACAGTCACTTGCTGGGACTGAGGTTGTGGTTTAACATGCTGATGACCTTTCCTGCTTACCTAAACTACCAGCCCTGAGGTGTGTGAAATGAATGACCTGTTAGCCCTGCCTCCATAGATACACAAACGTTCTCCCACTTACCACCTACTGATTCCCATGTGGGATGAATGTCCTGGCACAAGAGACACACAACATATCTAGGGTTTGTTCAGCACTCTCAGTCACCTAGCTAGAAACAAGTTACCAAAGTGGACGGAGCCACTTAAGTAAGAATGCTCTGTGGGGACCAATCTCTACACCTGTTCCAGAAGGATCCATCATTACAGGAGTGCACACTATGATGCTCGGCTAGAACCTGGATTTATTCCAAGTGGCAAGGGTTTTCAACCAAACCTTAATACGTGAAACATAGAGGTAATTCTGGTCCTAATCCAGATCAGTAACAACAAAGTGACAGAATCCATCACATCCCAGTCCCCCGAGGAAGCAGTGGCCAGGCCACACGGCTCAGAGTCTCACAGACTGCTGTGGACCTGGACCCAGAGCTGACGGCTCCTCTGGATATCCTTTTTCCTAGGGGCTTACTGCCCAGGAGAGCTCCCCAAGCAGGAAACACCTCTTCCCCCAACATTCCAGTGGAGCCAACCTAGCTGTGAGGGTTTGGAAGGCTTTTTTGGCTACTGTGGGCCTTTTTCAACACGCAAAGGGTGGAGCGAGAGGCCCAGCTACAGAGGGTGGTTGGCATCTCTGGAGCAACAGTGCCATCAAGCGGAAACCTTTTGAGCATGGCGTGCAGGCCCTTCCTGTGGATCCTGCCAGGGGGGAAGGCCTGTGACGGGAGGAAGTGAGGGTTTCCAGGACTCTGAAGATCCTGAGCTAACCTGGCAGCCTGCCACCTCACCAGAGCAGGTGTGGGAGCAAAAGGTAGTGATGTTCTAGGGCCTGGCTTCCCCACCAAGGAGCCCCTGGCTGTCAGGCCCTCGGGGGCAGGGTGTCGGCGGTGGCTATGTTCAGGAACAAAGTGCTGAATCTCCTGCCCCAGAGCCTCTTGCCTGGGGATCCTTGCCCTTATGCAGGAAGGCTGGTTTGATAGGTTTAAGAGGTCTCAAGTTACTGAAATAACACTTCCTTGTCTGAGTGAACTCCGGGAGATGGTGATGGATAGGGATGCCCGCCGTGCTGCGATTCATGGGGTTGCAAAGAGTCGGACTGAGCGACTGAACTGAACTGAACTTGCTCAGTCTTAGCATTAAGAACACACCTCCATGGCACCAGTATACATGGGATTAAAACAGTTCAGAAAGTAATATTTGCAGAAGACAAAGGAGTAAAACACAAAGTACACCTGGGAGTTCTATTCCATACCTGTCAGAGGTGTGAAATTGGCTCCAGTAAAATACTGGTCTTTTCCGGGTTTGAGTTTAAACTGAATTCAAGTTCTTGAATCAAGGTTGTTGATATTTGCACCCACCAGGCAGAACTCTTCTGATCATTACGATGAACAACTGTAGCAACTAAGTATACCTGAACATGCTAGTACCAGATACTGACCCAAGGAATTTCTGTGAGAGTCGTTCCTTGAGAGAGAAGCCTACTGTATAGAAGTGGGTTGAAGAATCAAAGTACAACTGAGGGCTGTATTACCTACCTATCAAAAATGTAAAGTCAGTGTCTGGCTTCGTCTGTCCTTGCACTCTGGGTCCACAACAAGGCAATATATGAGCTGTTGATCATGCCCTTTGATTTTCTTACCACGACCTGCAAAGCTGTTAGACCTCACGGCCTTTTCCTGGGACCCGTCGCTCCAAAGACCACCAAGACTCGGATTCGATGCAAACAGCAAGAGGATTTATTAAGCCGGCGCACCGGGGTTCAGTCACCTCCGAGGAGGAACGAACCCCGAACAGTGGTTACAGAGCAGTATTTAAGCATAAGAGTTACAAACAGGTGCAGGTAGGGTGGGGAGCGCCCGATTGGTGGGCAGGTTTTGACCTTTACGTGGATAGGTTTATATGCTTATCAGGTTGAAACGGCTGATCGGACCACATTACCACATTTCAACAGTTAGCTAATTCTCGGAAAAACACTCTCCTGGAAAGTCCCTGAGGGAAAAACAAACAGCCTCTCTAGGGGGTCCCTGAGGGTGTCGGCCTGGAGGCCTGAGATAAAAGTTTGCTGCCTGAGTGAGCCTAAAGGCCTCATTCCATGAGATAAGGGCCTATTGCTTATAGTTAGCAAAATTTTAACTTTCCTTCTCAAAGCAAAGAAAATACTGTTGAATACCTTTGCCTCAATGCAAGTTACTTTCCCTCAGTAAGAATTCAGCATGAAAAATATGAGAAATAAGACAAAAAACACTTCAGTCTTTTTCTAGTTCCATTAAAAATGAAAAAAATCCAGCCAGTCACTACCTATTCTTAAAAGAAACAAGCCTAAACATACAGATGGTCTGGACTTTGCACTACAAACCATCTGTGATATAACCCACTGTGACCATTTAGTTACACCATACAGTAATTCGCTGGGACTGAAGCTTGTGGTTTAACACAATGATGAGCCTTTCTGCTTACCTAAACTATTGGCCCTGAGGTTCCTGAAATAAATAACCTGTTAGCCCTGTATCCACAGATAGACAAACCTTCTCCCACATTCAACTTTTTGATTACCATGAGGGATGAGTGTCCTGGCACAAGGGAGAAATGACAGTTTGGAGTTTGTTCAGCACTCTCAGTCACCTAGCTAGAAACAAGTTAAAAACCTGATGGAGCCACTTAAGTAAGAACGTTGTGTAGGGACCAATCTCTATACCTATTCCATAAGGATCCGTATTACAGGAACACAGCCTTTGTATGTCTGGCTAGAAACTGGATTTATTCCAAGCAGCATAGGTCTTCAACCAGCCACTACTTATGTAAATCATCAAGGTTAATTCTGGCCCTAACCCTGACCAGTAATAACAAAGTGACAGAATACATCATATCCCAGTCACTAGGAAATGGGGATCCGGCCATGTGGACTCAGAATCTCTTAGAGTGCTATGGACATGGACCCAGAGACGGATGGCTTCCTTTGCTTTTCCTTATCTGTACATTCTTACTGCAGAGCAGAAAAGGAGACATCTCTCCCCATAACACTCCAGTGGATGGCCTGGAAGACTCTTGGCCTCCATGGGCCTTTTTTCACCTGCAAAGGGTTGAGGGATAGGCCAGGCTCCAGAGTGTGGATAGCATTTCTGGGGCAAGTGTCATCCAGTGGAAACTTTTTGAGCCTGGCCTCCTAGTCCTTTGGTCAATCTTACAGGAAATCAGTCCTGAACATTCATTGGAAGGACTGATGCTGAAGCTGAAACTCTAATACTTTGGCCACTTGATNGGGTTGAGGGATAGGCCAGGCTCCAGAGTGTGGATAGCATTTCTGGGGCAAGTGTCATCCAGTGGAAACTTTTTGAGCCTGGCCTCCTAGTCCTTTGGTCAATCTTACAGGAAATCAGTCCTGAACATTCATTGGAAGGACTGATGCTGAAGCTGAAACTCTAATACTTTGGCCACTTGATTCGAAGAACTGACTCACTGGAAAAGACCCTGATGCTGAGAAATATAAAGGCAGGAAGAGAAGGGGAAAACAGGGGAAGCGATGGTTGGATGGCATCACCAGCTCGAAGGACATGAGTTTGGGCAGTCTCCAGGAGTTGGTGATGGACAGGGAGGCCTGGTGTGCTACAGTTCATGGAGTCTCAAAGAGCGACTGAAGTGAACTGAACTCCTGGTCCTGCCTCTGGATCCCACTGGGGAAGGCCTGTGATGGGAAGAAGGGAGGGCTTGGAGCACACAGAGGATTCTGGGAGAACCTGGCCACGGCACCCCTCTAGAGCAGGTGTGGAAGGGACAGGCAGTGGTGTTGAGTGCGGGCTCGCAGGCCCACCAAGGATACCAAGGCTGCAGGCCCTCAGGGGCGTGGCCTAGGCAGCTGCTATTTTCAGGGAACAGGGAGCTGAAGCTCCTGCCCCAGGGCCTCTGGCCAGGGGATCCTCACCTGTCCTGCAGGAGCAAGGTCCCCCAGTGTAGACCTTGGGGTCTCAGGGCTACTGGGGATGCAGGATCTATTGCCCCGGTGGAGGCGCAGTGCCTCGCCACCATGCACAAAGCTGTAACGGGAAGAGGTGGCCACCCCGTTAGGGGTGAACATCCAGCAGACAGGATGTGGAATTTTGCCTGATGAAGGCTTGGTCCCAGACCCAGACAAATGCACATGCACTTTATATCCGGCTTGGAGTTGAGTTTTTGTTTACTTTTGCTACTGCCAAAGAGTCTGGGTCCCATGCCCCACAGGATCCCGTGAGGCCCTTCCTGTACCATATGACATGGTATCCAGATTCACTCGCGGTGGGAAGAAACTGGCCCCTGAGCGGTATGCTGAGTTGGCCGTCACCATCCGCAACGAGTGAGGAGATCCAGGTCCATGTTCCGCTTGTATTACCAGACATTCCCTCACCTCTAGAATTGTCTCAAGTGGCCCCAAAACCTGTTTACCCATGAAATGCTTACAATCCCACTGTAAACAATGTACAGTCCTTTACATGAAAATCCCTGACCCTTTTATTTCGATTGCCCTCCTTCCCTGATGTCTCAGTCGGTAAAGAATCTGCCTGCAATGTGGGAGACCCGGTTCGATCCCTGGGTTGGTAAGATCCCCTGGAAGAAGGCATGGCAACCCACTACAGTATTCTTGCCTGTAGAATCCCATGGACAAAGGAGCCTAGCAGGCACAGTCCATGGGGTCGCAAAGAGTTGGACACGACTGAGCGACTAAGCACGTCACATTCTTCCACGTGGTTCAATGCATACGTGAGAATGGAGCTACAATTATTTTTTAGGTCTAAAACTCATGAAAGGAAATGTTACTTCTCTAGGGATGTATTCCGAGATGCCCAGTCCCCGTGGGTAGCACGTCAATCTCACTCGATGAAGGGGACTCCAGGGAGGAAGGGAGAAGCAGCTGGCGAGCCTCCCACACTCCTCCGGCCCGCCCCGCCCTCTGCCCACTGGGAACCGCTTCCAGGCCCACCGACCGGGAGGCCCGAGGGACTCTACTTGGACCCTCTCCCAACTGGCGCGAGGGCACAGAACACAAACGGCAATACAATTCCGGTGCCCACGCTCACCCAGCCCAGCGTGAATACCAAACCACGTCCCGGCCCACGCGGCGACCCTTGCCCGTCTCCGCTTCCCCCGGCCGGCTGGGCTGCAGCCAACACTGGCCTACCTTGCACGCAGGGTGCAGGCTGCTCAGACGTTAGAAGATGGGGAGGGTCCCTCTGGCCAGAAAGGCTGCTGGTCCTGGCCCCGCGTCTCCCCGCGTTGCCCCAGGGAAAAGACACAAAGGAGGCTGAGGGAACCAACGTTACTGAAGCCACGCCTCGGCGGGAAAGACCCGGTCCCCTCTGAGCTTCTCGCGATAGCTGGCGAGGTTCGATTGCGACCCTGCTCATCATTGCCGTAAAGCGTCGCCCGCGTTACCTCGCCAATATGACCCCATCCCCCCCAACCACGACCGTCGTGGGCGTCTCCTCGGAGACGCAACGGAGGTAGAGTGCTGAGGTGGGAGGGGTTGATCCTCGCCCCGCGTCGTGGGCGTCTCCTTGGCGACGCACTGGAGGTGGGGCGCTAACGAAGGAGGGGTTGGGAATCCGATTCCTAGCTGTTGACCCCGCCCCTCCCCTGGCTGAGACAGCCTCAGTTGGTCCCAGGAGTGCGAGTGCGAGAGGTGAGATTAGGAAGGTGACAGGAAACCTCACGAGAGCCCATTTGTCTCCCTTGTAGGGTCCATGCCGCCAGCGACGAAAGTGAAGGAATGGTAAAAACGGAAATTTTACCGTCGCAAAACTATTTAGAGGAAAAAAGTTTAGGTAAATACAATATCAAACGATGTTACCAGTTTGTATACTTCATATGCTTGAGGTTATTATTACTTGAATTATCCCTCCTCAAGTGAGAGGCAGAGTCCCAAGAGGAGACGCTTCTTGTGCCCCGTCACCTCCTGCTCTTTGTCAAGGGCCTGTTAGGGAGCCAGTACCTCTTAAGCGCCTTTTCCTGGGGTTACCTCAGGTGGTGTCCACACCGGCTTGGTGCGGGGGATGTTATGTGTCAGAGTCGCAGCGACAAACGGGTTATTCCTGCCTGACGGGTGCCTTGACTAATTTTTCCTGTGGAGGAAAGTTACATTCTTCTCTAGTGAAATAACTTTCAAATAAAGGAGACATGGACTTCCCCGGTGGCTCAGCGGTATAGAATTCGCCTGCAGTGCAGGAGATGGGGGTTCGATCCCAGAGTTGGGAAGATACCCTGGAGAAGGAAGTGGCAACCCACTCCAGCCTCCTTGTCTGAAGAATCCCATGGACAGAGGAGCCTGGCGGGTGTTGCAGAGTCCCACACGACTGAAGCGACTTAAGCAAGGCAGAGGAAACACAAGTAGCACAGATACGAAAAGGAAGGTAACAGATAATGCCTCCACTCAGAGATGACAGATATTAAATCGGGGCTTGTGTCCACCTGGTACTTTGTTCCTTACAGAGGTGTTAATGGAGTTTAGAAAGCGGGAGATTGATACAAATAAAGATTGTCTTTAGAAACAATGGTCTCTTGGAGCTTGAGTAACCTGCAGCATTTTGGTGGCTAAAACGATCAAGACTGTGAAGATGGTCTTATTAGAAGGTTCATTCCATCTACAAATGTAATTCAAGCTTGATTATTCTTTAAGGAAAAACATCTTAACAAATACAGAAGTTTTTCAAGGGAGAACTGAAGTCATCCTTACCCAGATCTATTCCCCAGTGTAACCACCCTTCAAAGAAACAACTGAAGTAAACCCATGAGCTCTGCACCCACTGCAGAGCAGCACAACTGATCTGCTGCCTACCCCTAATGCCTCAGGATTTCCTGCCCCCATTCTGCTCCCCACACAGGACCTGCACAGGCTCAGGGTCCCCAAGACCACCTGCTGTCTGGCTAGTCCCAATCTTAGCTCAGGATCTGACTCTTGGCCCCTTTATGCCCCCATTCCCTGTTTTTTGGGCAGAGGTGGTGGGAATTTCCAGGGCAGAAAGGAGAAGGACAATGAGGACCCTGAGGTGCTTAGTTCTGCCCAGGCAGCTTCCTCCTTGCGTTTCAGGTCCAAGGAAATTTCACAAAACCCAGCCACTTTCAACTCCTAAGGAGTGAAGGGAGAGGTTCATGCCCTTCTTCAATTTACCCACCTTGTTGAGGGTGGAAAGGGAAGGGAGTGTCCACGTCCTCTCCAGGTGGAATTACCTGACCAGCCTCTGAGCTCTGGATCTCAGCTGCCCCTCTGGATTCTTCCATGAGTTTCATTTCCTTCACTCTAGGTAGAAGTGGCTGTTCTCCACACGGAGATCCAAGTCAAATTCTTTTTATCTGTGTCCCTTCCCTGCATGAACACAGATTAAATAACTACTCATTGTGCCTGGAAATCGAGGTCCAAAGAGGCTACATGGTTTTGCCACCTGGTTCATGGTGGGGCTCTCATGGTGCAGATCCACTGCTCTCTCCATGCAAATGGCCACTGAGTGCAAGAGAAGATGTTCAACATCAATAATCATTGGAGAAATCAACATGAAAATCCCAAGAGATACAAATTCACATCTACCAGGGCAGCTCTAATTATTTTTTTCAGGCTTCTTTCATGTTATTATTTTTTCTTTTTTTAGAAAATTAATTAATTTATTTTAATTGGAGGCTAATTACTTTACAGTACTGTAGTGGTTTTTACCTGGGGAAGGCAATGGCACCCCACCCCAGTACTCTTGCCTGGAAAATCCAATGGACGGAGTAGCCTGGTGGGCTGCAGTCCATGGGGTCGCTAACAGTCGGACAGACTGAGCGACTTCACTTTCACTTTTCTCTTTCATGCATTGGAGAGGGAAATGGCAACCCACTCCAGTATTCTTGCCTGGAGAATCCCAGGGATGGGGGAGCCTGGTGGGCTGCCGTCTATGGGGTCACACAGAGTCGGACACGACTGAAGTGACTTAGCAGCAGCAGTGGTTTTTACCAAACATCGACATGAATCAGCCACGGGCACACATGTGTTCCCCATCCAGAACTCCCCTCCCACCTCCCTCCCCATCTCATCCCCCAGGGTCATCCCAGTGCACCAGCCCTGAGCACCCTGTCTCATGCCTTGAACTTGGACCGGTGAGCCCTTTCACATATGATAATATAGATGTTTCAACACTACCCTCTCAAATCATCCCACCCTCGCCTTCTCCCACAGAGTCCAAAAGACTATTCTTTACATCTGTGTCTCTTTTGCTGTCTCGCATATAGGGTCATCTTTACCATCTTTCCAAATTCCATATATATGCATTAGTATACTGTATTGATGTTTTTCTTTCTGACTTACTTCACTCTGTATAATAGGCTTCAGTTTCATCCACCTCATTAGAACTGATTCAAATGCATTCTTTTTAATGGCTGAGTAATATTCCATTGTGTATATGTATTACAATTTTCTTATCCATTCATCTGCTGATGCACATCTAGGTTGCTTCCATGTCCTGGCTATTGTAAACAGTGCTGCGATGAACATTTGGACACATGTGTCTCTTTCAGTTTTGGTTTCCTTGGTGTGGATGCTCAGCAGTGGGATTGCTGGGTCATATGGCAGTTCTATTTCCAGTTTTTAAGGAATCTCCACCCTATTCTCCATAGTGGCTGTACTAGTTTGCAGTCCTACCAACAGTGTAAGAGGGTTCTTTTTCTCCACACCCTCTCCAGCATTTACTGTTTGTAGACTTTTTGATAGCAGCCATTCTGACTGGCTTGAGATGGTACCTCATTGTGGTTTTGATTTGCACTTCTCTGATAGTGAGTGATGTTGAGCATCTTTTCATGTGTTTATTAGCCATCTATATGTCTTCTTTGGAGAAATGTCTGTTTAGTTCTTTGGCCCATTTTTTGATTGGGTCATTTATTTTTCTAGAATTGAGCTGCAGGAGCTGCTTGGATATTTTTGAGATTGACTCTTTTTCAGTTGCTTCATTTGCTGTTATTTTCTCCCATTCTGAAGGCTATCTTTTCACTTTGCTTATAGTTTTCTTTGTTGTGCAAAAGCTTTTATGTTTAATTAGGTCCCATTTGCTTATTTTTACTTTTATTTCCATTACTCTGGGAGGTGGATAGTAGAGTATCCTGCTGTGATTTATGTCAGAGGGTGTTTTGCCTGTGCTTTCCTCCAAGAGTTTTATGGTTTCTGGTCATATGTTGAGATCTTTAATCCATTTTGAGTTTATTTTTGTGTATGGTGTTAGAAACTGTTCTAGTTTCATTCTTTTACAAGTGGTTGACCAGTTTTCGCAGCACCACTTATTAAAGAGATTGTCTTTACTCCATTGTATACTCTTGCCTCCTTTGTCAAAGATAAAGTATCCATAGGTGTATGGATTTATCTCTGGGCTTTCTCTTTTGTTCCATTGATCTATATTTCTGTCTTTGTGCCAGTGCCATATTGTCTTGATGACTGTAGCTTTGTAGTCTAGTCTGAAGTCAGGCAGGTTGACTCCTCCAGTTCCATTCTTCTTTCTCAAGATTGCTTTGGCTATTCGAGGTTTGTTGTATTTCCATACAAATTGTGAAATTATTTGTGCTAGTTCTCTGAAAAATACCGTTGGTAGCTTGATAGGGATTGTATTGAATCTATGGATTGCTTTGGGTAGTATACTCATTTTCACTATGTTGATTTTTCCAATCCATGAACATGGTATATTTCTCCATCTATTTGTGTCATGTTTGATTTTTTTCATCAGTGTTTTATAGCTTTCTATATATATATAGGTCTTTTGTTTTGTTAGGTAGATTTATTCCTAAGTATTTTATTCCTTTCATTGCAATGATGAATGGAATTGTTTCCTTAATTTCTCTTTCTGTTTTCTCATTGTTAGTGTACAGAAATGCAAAGGATTTCTGTGTGTTAATTTTATATTCAGGGCAGCTCTAATTTTAAAGATGAAAATAAGTGAAATAAGGATATGCAGAAATTGAAACCCTCATACACCACCATATGCGAATGTAAAATGGCAGGGACACTATAGAAAGTAGTTTGGCACTTCCACCAAAATTTCAACCTAGAGTGACCACATCAACAGCAATTTCACTCCAGGTATATATCCCAGAGAATTTAAAACAAATGTTCAAACAGAAACTTGTATGTGAATGTTTATGGCTGCATTATTCACAAAGCCAAAATGGAAATAACCCACATGTCCACTGACTGTTGAATTTTTATGCAAAATGTGTTATATACCCCTACCATGGATTTTTATTTAGCTATAATATGAAATGAAGTAGTGATACATACTGAAATATGAATGATAGATGAAAAAAGCTAGACAGCAAAGAACACATTTTATAAGATCCCATTCACTTAAAATATCCAGAACAGACACATCTACAGAAATTAAAAAATCAACTTGTGGTTTTCAGGGGCTTGTGAGAGGGACTGTTGGGAAGAAAACATTTTCTCTACCATCTTAGACTCAACTGGCTTGGGGCCTGAAAATCAATTAACAGTAAATTAATAGGAGAAACATTTATTAACTATGTAGGAACTTTCAGATGAAGAGGCTCCCTAATGGGCTAGAGATAGGGGTTTATATACCAAGTTTTCAAGGGGCTTGGTGGATTAGAACTTCAAAGGATGGAAGCATCTGATGAGGCTTATTTATGCAATCTTGAAATGTTCCCTGGTGGCTCGGTAAAGACTCCACCTTTAATGCAAGAAACCTGAGTCTGATCCCTGCGTCAGAAAGATCCCTTGGAGAAGGAGATGGCAACACACTCCAGATTCTTGCCTGGAGAATCCCATGGATAGAGGAGCCTGGCAGGCTACAGTCCATGGGGTCACAAAGAGTCAGACAGGACTTAGCAATTAAACCACAAAACCAATATCCAAGTTCAGGCCTCCCTGATTAGAGACACACATCCCCACCCCCAACTCCCACCTCCTGGCAATGTGGGTGGGGTTGTAGCAGCTGTCTCTTACAAAGTTCAGCTTTAGTCAGATAAGGCAAGTTCAGAAATGACTTATTTCTGCCTCTCTCAAGGACTGGCAATCCACTCCAGTATTCTTGCCTGGAGAATCCCATGGACGGAGAAGCCTAGTAGGTTACAGTCCACGGGGTCGCAAAGAGTCGGACATGACTGAGCGACTTTACCTACCTTCAAGGGCTTCCTGATAGCTCAGTTGTTAAGAATCTGAATGCAATTCAGGAGACCCCAGTTCAATTCCTGGGTCAGGAAGATCTGCTGGAGAAGGGATAGTCTACCCATTCCAGTATTCTTGGGCTTCCCCTGTGGCTCAACTGGTAAAGAATCTGCATGCAATGTGGGATACCTGGGTTAAATCCTTGGGTTGGAGAAGGGAAAGGCTACCCATTCCATTCTGGCCTAGAGGATTCCATGGAGGATTCCATGGACTGAATAGTCCATGGGGTCACAAAAAGTCAGACACAACTGAGCAACCTTCACTTCACTGCACTGGCTCTTTTGTAGCTCAGATGTTTTCAATTTGAACTTAATCTTAGAACTTAATCTTTGTACCATTCCGTGGGTTATCAGTCCCATCAGGAGAATAGGCAGTCATTCATAATAAGTATAGACTTTCTTTGGAGAAGGAAATGACAATCCACTCCAGTATTCTTGCCTAGAAAATCCCATGGATGGAGGAACCTGGTAGGCTACAGTCCATAGGGTCGCAAAGAGTCAGACACGACTGAACAACTTCACTTTCACTTTAACCCTGGTTGAACAACTTCACTTTCACTTTCACCCTGGCTGAGATCTTCCCTGTAGCTCAGATGGTAAAGAATCTACCTGCAATGCAGGAGACCTGGGTTCGATCCCTGGGTCAGGAAGATCCTCTGGAGAAGGGACTGGCAATCCACTCCAGTATTCTTGCCTGGAGAATCCCATGGATAGAGGAGCCTGATGGGCTACAGTTCGTGGAGTCGCAAAGAGTCAGACACGACTAGGTGACTAACCCACCCACCCATAGACTTTCTTTGTTGGATGCTGAAAATGCCATAAAATTTATTGTGGTCATGGATCCACAATTTTCTGAAAATACTAAAAATAAGTAACCAGTACATTTTAATATTGTGAATTATATGGTATGTGAAAGTGAAGTCGCTCAGTCGCTCAGTCATGCCTGACTCCTAGCGACCCCATGGACTGTATACCAGGTTTATCTGTCCATGGGATTTTCCAGGCAAGAATACTGGAGTGGGTTGCCATTTTCTTCTCCAGAGGGTCTTCCCGACCTAGGGATTGAACCTGGGCCTCCTGCATTGTAGGCAGACGCTTTACTATCTGAGCCACCAGGGAAGTCCATATGGTATGTGAAGAGCATATCAAAAATTTACATAGTAAATCAATGTGTACATTTAATAAAATTTCAGTAAAAGATCGTTGGGAAATTTTATAATGTGGGTGAATTAAGGTTAGAATACTACAACCCACTGATCAACCTTTACATCAAAGTGTGGGATACAACATGGGTGTTCAGATATGATACAATAGGGGTACGAAGCATCATCTAAAATGTTCTTGCTAAAATAACTGAGCCTGAGTTTAACCAAGGATGCATATAAATACAGAATGTGAGTAATTCTATGGGACAAATAATTCAGTCTTTTCATCAAAAGGATAGCAAAAAAAGAGCAGGGGCTGTTATTGGTGAAAAGAAGACTAAGTCCTATTTCAGTTAGTGCTATATAAGTTACCTGTTCAGATCCTAAGAACAAATCAAATTTAAAAGAGATATTTAGGTGAAATAGCTATATTGGACATGGAAAGTTTCATGTAGCATTAGGGAATGATTGTAACTTTTCTTAGATGTAGTAATAGTACTTTGGTTATATATTTTAAAGTCCTATTTGTTGTAATTTATGTTACAGTAGAGTATGTGGAGGAAGGGCTTCTTTCGTACTTCGTTGGTAAAGAATATGCCTGCAATACAGGAGACCCTGGTTTGATTCCTGGGTCAGAAACATTCCCTGGAGAAGGAAATGGCAACCCACTCCAGTATTCTTGTCTAGAGAATCCCATAGACAGAGGAGACTGGCAGGCTACAGCCCATGGGGTCACAAGAGTCGGACACAACTCAGTGACTAAGCCACCACCACCACATGTGGAGGAAATAACTTCTTTAGGCTTAGACATGGTATCATAAAATACAGGGAATATGCTTTGGAATATGCTAGAAAAAAAAACTTGACAAAACATTGATTGTTAAAACTGCTTGACTGACATATAGAATTCATATATTCTTTGTTTGAAATGATTCATGATAAAGAGCTAAAACTATCCAAAAGCAACTGTGCAAACAAAACTGATAAGTCATTGTGTTTTGAGTATGCTATTGAGTAATATGAGTGAAAATATCAACCTGAAAGAGTTGATTGTGGTTGCATTACAAAGATGTAGTTGGCTGTATCTCCAGTTAGGACTGGAAACAGGTGATTTTTAAATAGTATAGAATTATTCAACTGCTTAATTATAGTGTAGAGTATCTATTTCTGATGATCCCTGTGTGAGAATGTAAATATGGAGAAGAAGTTCTGGAGGATCTGTACTGTACATTTAACAGGGTCAGCTCTGAGAATGGCATGAACTTTTAGGGCTGGTGGCCAAAGGTAACCTTCATCATTTGCTGAGCACCTACTATGGGCCAGCTACTCTTCCTCATACTGGAAATACAAACACAAAAGAGACATAAATCCCTGCTCACATGGGGCTCACATTCTAGTGGGGATACTGAAAAGTAAGCTCAATGAGATACAGGTGTATTCTGATAGATAATGATGCCTGCTGTCACCACAGAAAAGCAGAGCAGGGGAATTGGGCATGAGGAGGGGGAGGGACCTGCACTTGCAGGTAGGTTGTTTGTCCAGGGCCTCCCTGAGAAGGAGACATAAAGGCCTGAGGAAGTGACCAGGTGGTGTGGGGATGTCCCTGTGGAAATCTGGGGCATCATCCTGTGAGGATCATATCCTGTGTGCCACTTATGACGTTATGCTGTTAAATCATTTAGATAGTTATGAATACAAATAGTCATTTACCCTCCAGTTTTGAAGCAAGAGGAGCTGTGATGTATTCTGTCAGTTTGTTATTGGTCAAGGTTATGGCCTGAATTATCTTGATGATTCACATAATTAGGGTATGATTGAAGACCTTTGCCACTTTAAATGAATCTAGGTTCTAGCCATGCATACAATGTGTATACTCCCGTAATATGGGTCCTTTTGAAACAGGTGTAGAGATTGGTCTCTACAGAGCATCTTACTTAAGTGACTTCTTCCAGTTTTATAACTTGTTTCTAGCTAAGTGACAGAGTGCTACACAAACCTCAGTCATTTGTCCCTGTGCGAGGACACTCATCCCTCATGGGAATCAATAAGTTATAAGCAGGAGAATGTTTGTGTATCTGCGGATGCAGGCTGCTAAGTCACTTCAGTCGTGTCCGACTCTGTGTGACCCCATAGACGGCAGCCCACCAGGCTCCCCCATCCCTGGGATTCTCCAGGCAAGAATACTGGAGTGGGTTGCCATTTCCTTCTCCAATGCATGAAAGAGAAAAGTGAAAGTGAAGTCGCTCAGTCTGTCCGACTGTTAGCGACCCCATGGACTGCAGCCCACCAGGCTACTCCGTCCATTGGATTTTCCAGGCAAGAGTACTGGGGTGGGGTGCCATTGCCTTCCCCGGTGGATGCAGGACTAACAGGTTATTCATTTTAGAAACCTCAGGGCCAGTAGTTTAGGTAAGCAGAAAGGTTCATCAGTATGACCACAAACCTCAATCCCAGAAAATTACTCTATGGAGTGACTAAATGGTCACAGTGCGTTATATCACAATGGGTTTGTAGTATAAAGTCCAGACCATCTGCACATTTAGGCTTATTTCTCCTAAGGGTAGGTAGTTTCCGGTTGGATTTTTTTTTTTTTTAATGGAACTAGAAGACTGGTGTGTTTTTATTTTGTTTCTTATGCTTTTCTTGCTGAATTCCTACAGAGGGAAATTAATTTGTATCTGTTGCAAAGGTATTCCACAGTATTTTCTTTCTTTTTAGGTGCAGTTAAGAAAATCAAAGGGCTTGATCAACAGCTCACACATTGCCTTGGCTCGGACCCAGAGTGCAAGCACAGACGAAGAGCAGACACTGACTTCATGCTTCTTATAGGTATGTAATACAGGCCTCAGTTGGGTTTCGATCCTGTTTCCCCGTTCTGTACAGTAGGTCCCTCTCAAGGTAGGTCTCTAACCAAATTTCCTCAGTTAGTGTCTGGTTAGTAGTGTGTGCATGTATGAGCTAAACTTCAGTTGTGTCCGACTCTTTGTGACTCTATGGACTGAAGCCCACCAGGCTCCCCTGTCCATGGGATTCTCCAGACAAGAATACTGGAGTGGGTTACCATTTCCTTCTCCAGGGGTATTCATCTATACTTAGTGGCTGTAATTGTTCATTGTAATGATCAGAAGAATTCTTTCTACCTGTGTGGTTCAAATATCAGCCTATTTGTAAGTTCCAACACCCTTGAACTCAGTTTCAACTCAAAGCCCAGAAAAGGCCATTATTTTACTGTAGCCAATTTCACACATCTGATAGGTATGGAAGCGAACTCCTAGGTGTACTTTTTTGTTTTATTCCCATGCTTTTTCCAAAGATGACTTTCTGAAGTGTTTTAATCCAATTTATACTGGTTCCATGGTGGTGAATTCATAATGCTTAGACTGATCAAAGGCAGGATTATTTCAGTAACCTGAGACATTTTAAAGCTATCAAAATAACCTGATAGTTTCACAAATCCTAGAGCTAGTAAGAAATTTGAGGTTAAACTGTTTGTTCCCTGGGTTGCTGAAGAAAGGACCTGTCATTCTATGTTGGAATCTCTGAAGGATGATGTGAATTTTCCTATGTAAAATGTACTTTGCTGTAGTGCCTCCTAGTTAAGAAGCATTGTTTATACTTTATTGAAATCTCTATTGGGAAGGATATAGTAGAAATTCATTTGTTGTTTCCTTATAGGAAGAAACAGGGCTTCCCTGGTGGCTCAGATGGTAAAACGTCTGCCTGCAGTGCGTGAGACCCGGGTTCGATCCCTGGGTTGGGAAGATCCCCTGGAGAAGGAAATGGCAACCCACTCCAGTACTTTTGCCTGGAAAATTCCATGGACTGAGGAGCCTGGTAGGCTACAGTCCATGGGGTCACAAAGAGTCAGACATGACTGAGCAACTTAACTTTTCCTTTTCCTATAGGAAGAAACTAAAATTGTCAAATGCCTGTTCTGTATTATTCTTCTGGTTTATAGCTTAGGGCATGCTCAGTATTATTGAAAGAGGAATAGGTTTTATTTATGATGTACTGTTTGTCATGCTAATAGTAATACACACACAGGTGATTTAGAAAGTTATACTAGTTTAATCTCTTCACGGCTGCTCCAGCAAAGTGCAGCTGCTGCTCCTTACCTTGGACAAGGGGTATCTCCTCACCGCAGCCCTTCCTGACCTTCAACGTGGGTGGCTCCTCTAGGCCCTCCTGCGCCCACGCAGCCACGGCCACTGCCCCTGGCCTCAGGCGTGGGGTTGCTGCTGCATGGCTGCTGGAGCAGTCATGAAGAAATACCCCATGCCCAAGGTAAGAGAAACCCAAGTAAGGTGGTAGGTGTTGCAAGAGGGCATCAGAGGACAGACACACTGAAACCATACTCACAGAAAACTAGTCAATGCAATCACACTAGGATCACAACCTTGTCTAAATCAATGAAACTAAGCCATGCCCGTGGGGCATCCCAGTGTGGGCGGGTCATGGTGGAGAGGTCTGACAGAAAGTGGTCCACTGGAGAAGGGAATGGCAAACCACTTCAGTATTCTTGCCTTGAGAACCCCATGAACAGTATGAAAAGGCAAAATGATAGGATACTGAAAGAGGAACTCCCCAGTTCAGTAGGTGCCCAATATGCTACTGGAGATCAGTGAAGAAATTACTCCAGAAGGAATGAAGGGATGGAGCCAAAGCAAAAACAATACCCAGTTGTGGATGTGACTGGTGATAGAAGCAAGATCCGATGCTGTAAAGAACAATATTGCATAGGAACCTGGAATGTCAGGTCCATGAATCAAGGCAAATTGGAAGTGGTCAAACAAGAGATGGCAAGGGTGAACGTCGACATTCTAGGAATCAGCGAACTAAAATGGACTGGAATGGGTGAATTTAACTCAGATGACCATTATATCTACTACTGCGGGCAGGAATCCCTCAGAAGAAATGGAGTAGCCATCATGGTCAACAAAAGAGTCCGAAATGCAGTACTTGGATGCAATCTCAAAAACGACAGAATGATCTCTGTTCGTTTCCAAGGCAAACCATTCAATATCACAGTTATCCAAGTCTATGCCCCAACCAGTAATGCTGAAGAAGCTGAAGTTGAACGGTTTTATGAAGACCTACAAGACCTTGTAGAACTAACACCCAAAAAAGATGTCCTTTTCATTATAGGGGACTGGAATGCTAAAGTAGGAAGTCAAGAAACACCTGGAGTAACAGGCAAATTTGGCCTTGGAATGCGGAATGAAGCAGGGCAAAGACTAATAGAGTTTTGCCAAGAAAATGCACTGGTCATAGCAAACACCCTCTTCCAGCAACACAAGAGAAGACTCTACACATGGACATCACCAGATGGTCAACACCGAAATCAGATTGATTATATTCTTTGCAGCCAAAGATGGAGAAGCTCTATACAGTCAACAAAAACAAGACCAGGAGCTGACTGTGGCTCAGATCATGAACTCCTTATTTCCAAATTCAGACTTAAATTGAAGAAAGTAGGGAAAACCGCTAGACCATTCAGGTATGACCTAAATCAAATCCCTTATGATTATACAGTGGAAGTGAGAAATAGATTTAAGGGCCTAGATCTGATAGACAGAGTTCCTGATGAACTATGGAATGAGGTTCGTGACATTGTACAGGAGACAGGGATCAAGACCATCCCCATGGAAAAGAAATGCAAAAAAGCAAAATGGCTGTCTGGAGAAGCCTTACAAATAGCACTGAAAAGAAGAGAGGCGAAAAGCAAAGGAGAAAAGAAAAGATATAAGCATCTGAATGCAGAGTTCCAAAGAATAGCAAGAAGAGATAAGAAAGCCTTCTTCAGCAATCAATGCAAAGAGATAGAGGAAAACAACAGAATGGGAAAGACTAGAGATCTCTTCAAGAGAATTGGAGATACCAAGGGAACATTTCATGCAAAGATGGGCTCGATAAAGGATAGAAATGGTATGGACCTAACAGAAGCAGAAGATATTAAGAAGAGGTGGCAAGAATACACAGAAGAACTGTACAGAAAAGATCTTCACGACCCAGATAATCATGAGGATGTGATCACTAATCTAGAGCCAGACATCTTGGAATGTGAAGTCAAGTGGGCCTTAGAAAGCATCACTAAGAACAAAGCTAGTGGAGGTGATGGAATTCCCGTTGAGCTGTTTCAAATCCTGGAAGATGATGCTGTGAAAGTGCTGCACTCAATATGCCAGCAAATTTGGAAAACTCAGCAGTGGCCACAGGACTGGAAAAGGTCAGTTTTCATTCCAATTCCAAAGAAAGGCAATGCCAAAGAATGCTCAAACTACCGCACAATTGCACTCATCTCACACGCTAGTAAAGTAATGCTCAAAATTCTCCAAGCCAGGCTTCAGCAATATGTGAACCGTGAACTCCCTGATGTTCAAGCTGGTTTTAGAACAGGCAGAGGAACCAGAGATCAAATTGCCAACATCCGCTGGATCATGGAAAAAGCAAGAGAGTTCCAGAAAAACATCTATTTCTGCTTTATTGACTATGCCAAAGCCTTTGACTGTGTGGATCACAATAAACTGTGGAAAATTCTGAAAGAGATGGGAATACCAGACCACCTAACCTGCCTCTTGAGAAATCTGTATGCAGGTCAGGAAGCAACAGTTAGAACTGGACATGGAACAACAGACTGGTTCCAAATAGGAAAAGGAGTACGTCAAGGCTGTATATTGTCTCCCTGCTTATTTAACTTATATGCAGAGTACATCATGAGAAACGCTGGACTGGAAGAAACACAAGCTGGAATCAAGATTGCCGGGAGAAATATCAATAACCTCAGATATGCTGATGACACCACCCTTATGGCAGAAAGTGAGGAGGAGCTAAAAAGCCTCTTGATGAAAGTGAAGGAGGAGAGCGAAAAAGTTGGCTTAAAGCTCAACATTCAGAAAACGAAGATCATGGCATCCGGTCCCATCACTTCATGGGAAATAGATGGGGAAACAGTGGAAACAGTGTCAGACTTTATTTTTTTGGGCTCCAAAATCACTGCAGATGGTGACTGCAGCCATGAAATTAAAAGACGCTTACTCCTTGGAAGAAAAGTTATGACCAACCTAGATAGCATATTCAAAAGCAGAGACATTACTTTGCCGACTAAGGTCCGTCTAGTCAAGGCTATGGTTTTTCCAGTGGTCATGTATAGGTGTGAGAGTTGGACTGTGAAGAAGACTGAGCACTGAAGAATTGATGCTCTTGAACTGTGGTGTTGGAGAAGACTCTTGAGAGTCCCTTGGACTGCAAGGAGATGCAACCAGTCCATTCTGAAGGAGATCAACCCTGGGATTTCTTTGGAAGAATGATGCTAAAGCTGAAACTCCAGTACTTTGGCCACCTCATGGGAAGAGTTGACTCATTGGAAAAGTCTCTGATGCTGGGCGGGATTGGGGGCAGGAGGAGAAGTGGACGACAGAGGGTGAGATAGCTGGATGGCATCACTGACTCGATGAACGTGAATCTGAGTGAACTCCGGGAGTTAATGATGGACAGGGAGGCCTGGCATGCTGTGATTCATGAGGTCGCAAAGAGTCAGATACGACTGAGCGACTGAACTGAACTAGTTTAATGGAGGAATCATAAGGGACTGTTTTCCAGTAGTTGTACTGACCTATCACCTCTTATGGACCACATCATTGGCACACTTTCCTGTTGATGTGGGTGAGGGTGAGCATTCAGCAGACTTTGACTTCATATGCTGTATCCTAGCTTTATATGACATCTATGTTCTGTGAATCAGCAGTTGGGGTAGGGAGAGATGAGGGAAGGAGAGAGAAGGTAGTCAGCTTCATAAACCCCTTATGACCTCATCAACCTGTGACCTCAGATTTTGAACAAATCCTTTTACTTCTCCAGGTTTTGATATCTTCACCTAGTTTATGAGTAAGTAAATGAAAAATTCCTACGTTTTGTGGTCAAATTCCTTTTTGAGAAGCTGATGAATAGTATGGAAATCAATTTTTAAAAATATGTATCTGTACATATGTCTACAATTAGCAGCTACTTTAGGAAGTTTAAGTACCTATGGCCCTCTCTTAAGAGCACCTGGACTTAGGGAGGTCACTGTCTTTTCCAGTTTCACACATCTGTCATTTTAGTGCCTTCCTTAATTCAAGTCATATCCGACCCATGCCTGGAACTCTCCAATAATTTCTCACTGAAATGAGAATGAAAATATTTACCAAGCATGGCCAGCAATGAACAAGATTTGGCTACTCTTTGCCCTGATTACTTAACCTCTTTCCTTCTTGGTTACTTTGCCCTGGACACACAGGTTTTTTTCCTTTTGGGCTTTATTAGTAGGAGTATAATTGACAGAAGATAGTGTCCTGTTTGAACTGTACAATTTGACAACTATTGACACGTTTCACCTGAGATGTGACTACCACCCTAAGAATAATAAACACATCCAAAACACCCTCAAAACTTTTTGCTTCCCTTGGTATAAATGTAAAGAGAACTAAATTTTCCTACAGAGAGGTTCTCTAGTTCTTTGTTTCTTGCTGAACTAGGGATAATTTATTATTATGAAAATTACATATGTTGGGAAAAAACTTGATCCTGGTTTATTTGAATATGTCTGAGAAATGTCTTTCTTATGTTTTTGATACTTTATGCGCCACATCAAATATTACTCAAGTAAAATCTTTTGTAGGATTCTCATATTAATGAGTGTTATGATATATTCTCCTATCAATGCTTTCATTTTAGGTATTTTGAATGTTAATCCTAGTAAATTTGGAGTCCCTGGGATATTTCTACCCATAACAAATCTCAAAAGAAATTTTATGGAATTTTGTGTTCATAAAAGTTGAAAAATGCTTAATCATTTAAAAATGATAAAAATGTGCTTAAAATCTATTTATGGATGCTTGTTTATGGTCCTCAACAAGCCTAAAGTTGAATTCAACAAGTTGGCTAAGGAAAGAGTATGTGGTAGCTTATGATTTGTGTGTGGGATGGGACCATTTCTCTTTAATGGCAATAGGCATAACATGATCATCTACAAAAAAGTCAATTTTATGTTATGTATTGTAGGAAAATAGAAAAGTTTTTTTTCAACCTTCTTAGGGTCTCTGGCTAGGTCTGAAAATGAAACTGATAAAGATAGATGGACAGGAGAAAAGCATACAGATTTATTTGGCAGAAGGCTTATGTGAGATGAGAGTTTTCATAAGAAAATGAAGACCTGAGGAAATGGTTAGATTTGTGTAGTTTATGCTAGGTATGAGAAAGAATGGAAAATCATGGAGAAATATAATAGGTTAAGGAAAATGAGGTAACTCTAGTAAATGGGGGTTGTTTCATCAAGGCCTCTTTGTTTGGATTCTTCTTGGTGTCCCTTCTAATTGGGATAAAGATGCTCCTTTCCTCCAGGTATGGGCTTCCCTGGTGGCTCAAATGCTAAAGAATCCACCTGCAATTCAGGAGACCCAGGTTCAATCCCTGGTTTGGGAAGATCCTCTAGAGAAGTGATTGGCCACCCACTCCAGTATTCTTGCCTGGAGAATTCCTCCCAGACAGAGGAGTCTACAGTCCATGGAGTCACAGAGAGTCAGATACAACTAACACTAACACAGACACAACACTTCCTCTAAGTATAAGAAGGGTACCTGTCACATAAAGGTTTTATTACCTGTTTCAGGGGAGAAAAGCATGTCATAGAGGTGGTCAAAGAGGCCATTTTGTTTCTACTTTTTCTCAAACCTCTTCAACTTAAAATATTCAATATTGTCAGTGTGTCGTATTTTAGGATATCATGTCCTAAACTCCCATCAATATATTTTACCACAGTAAAATAAATGATACCCTGCATAGAATAATTATAGGATGGTGGCAGCCACCTAAGGGGTAGAATTTAATGTTATAATTTCTAATCACTTTTGTTTAATTTTAATGAATTCTTATTTGGACTAGTCAAAATTTGAAGGAAATAAACATTTTTAAAATGATAAGAATTATTAAATGTTAGATTTAAATAGTCTAAATTTTGTCACACCTCTTCTCCTTTCTCTTTTGCAAGACCTTTTAAATATTGTTTCAGTTATGCAGTACTTTATACTTCTGGACCCGAAGCATAACCTCTGAAATTTCTTTTCCCTGTAAATTAAACTTACTGTAGTCTATATACCTTCCTCTTCACCTTCAATACTTATAAAAGACAAACAGTAGCCATATTAAAGTAATAATGAAATGAAATAAAAGTAGGTTGTCGAAAGGGTGTAATTAGAAGCAATCAACCTCAGTACATCCCTGTTGCATTCCTTCAGCTTTCACTTGCTTACAGTGGGTAGATCCTTGGAGATCTGAGAGATGGTTGTCTAGTTCTATGTTCTGTGGTCTTCTTCTTGATAGCAATGAAAGCCAAGTCCCCCCACACCCTCTTCTTAGAGTGAGCTCATTCAGCTTCTTCGGATTTTCCACTGCACATTTCAAAATAATATTCCTAATTCATAAGGCTTGGTGAAATCTGAGGTTGTCTTTTCTTTGAAATGTTAATTTCTTACACAAATGCTTTTGAGCATTTGCCAGCTTTGTAAATACCCAGATTGTCTTTTGCTTGTTTCATGAAAGCATAGCTACAGTTATACTAGATCTTACTGAAAGTTTCATGCCTTTTCTTTCTACATACTATGAGTCTTTAATATAATATTTCTTTCCTGTTGGGGGAAGGGAAAAGGATTGAAGCAGAAGCCAAAAACTCTAGCTTTCATATGTCTGACTAAAGTGCTTTCATCTTGCTATTTCTTCAAATTTTACTTTTTATGGAGATTAAATTATCACTTTTCCTCTATCACTCAAGACATTACAGAGCCCCACAAAAGTTACTTAAGGGTTTCTGAAGAAATGTCTTTGATTTTTCTGTCATGAGAATAAATTCTAACAACTTGAGCATCACATGTTTGCATGAAACTGTCAGTTTTATTGGTGATAAAAAATGCAAGCTTTCAGATTAATAGACCTTTATGTATCTAGTGTTCTTATTTTAAGTAGCACATTCAACACTCACTTTTAGAATATTAGAATCTACTTAGTTTTAGGCAATTTGACCAGTCACAAAGACTGGAGCAAATTGTGACTGTGTCTGCCAAAGCTTTCTGTAAGGATATATTTTGGGGAAAGGAGCACTGAAAAATAATAACAAAGTTATTACAGTGTTTTATGCTTTATTCTCTTCACCAATATTTAGAGTGAAACCATCTATGTTCTCCCAGAGACTATTTGTACCCCTTTATTGTTCTGAATCATTTAAAGAAGCAGTAAAAAGCAAAAGAAGTAGCAATAGTAATAGTTACAGAATGATAAGCAGTAAGATCTGATCTCAGGAATGTTACTAATTGACTTGGCTTTAAGTAAGTCACACTCCTTAGCTTCTTCATCATTAAATGTGGAGGACAAAATTAGTGGACTTCTAAGAAGACCTCTTCCCACTTACATATTTGAGGCTTGTGTGTTTCTATGTGTGGTTAGTTTTAAATTGCAAGCAGAATGATTGTGTGCTTCTCTGCAAAGGTATCGATGAAACGTTTACATTAGAAAGTTGTGGACAGTGTGCTTGTGTAAACACTATGCTCAAGAGGCCCAGGGGAGAAGCTAATTTCAGAAGGGGAGCTGGGAATGTGGATTCAGAGAAATCATGATACTAATAGTAGTAAAATTGAACAGGGTGGCGCTTGTGGTAAAGAACCTGCCTGCCAGTGCAGGTAAACCTAAGAGATGCAGGTTTGATCCCTGGGTTGGAAAGATTCCCTGGAGGAGAGCACAGCAACCCACTCCGGTATTCTTGCCTGGGGAGTCCCATGGGCAGGGGAGCCTGGCTATGGTCCAAAGGTTCACAGAGAGTTGGACTCAACTGAAGTGAAGTTGAACAAGCTGACATCTTCCCAGTGGACTAGGAAATCAGATCATTGATCATGAAAGCTCTGGGGAAGGTTTGAAATTTAATGAAACTAGAGAAGATTTGGATCATCCACTGTGGCACATTTTCCAAGGATTCAAGTATGAATGGATAAAACAATTAAGTATTTAGTATTTCAGGTTTGACCCTGTATTGCTCACCAACTCTCTCTTCAGACTTGAATCTGAATGCCTTTTATAATTCCTAAAGCTCAAATATACTCTAAGAATGAATATTTACTAACAGTTAAGGTAATTTTTATCATTCTACATAAACTAAAGACAATTCTAGACAAGATATATCATTTTTAGAAACATAAGTAGAATTGTTATGATATGCATCCAGCCTTCTAAAATGACTTGAGGTGACATAGCAACAAAAATGAAATAAGATGAATATGGTCCTTCTTTAGCTGAACTTAAGAAGTGGTCATGCTAAGTATATAGGCTTGTTTAGACTTGTTTAGAGGCTTGAATGAAATAAGAGGTTTGGGAGGACACTGTAGAAGAATGTTGACCATTCAGCTGATCACTCTGGCTTAGCACTGTACCTCTCACATTCTATCTCATAACATTTTACACAAATGTTTTAATATGCCATCTCGGGGAAAATACTGTTTTGGCAAATATCATTCTACTGTCTGATTTTGTGGTGTATATCTTTTAGAATGCTACAAAATTAAGACTGAAGTAGAAAGATTATAATTTGTATTAATGCATATCAATTTGAATGTTCTAGAAGTGTGATCTCTTTTCAAGGTGAAATATATTTAAGTAGAACTGATGGCTTATCTTTAGCCTTCATTTTCTAATTTATTAAACTTAAATATGTGGTATACAACATTAAAAAACAGCATAAATTATTGAGATCTAATTTTCAACAGCAAACAATAAAAATGTCCATGATACTTGAAGAAAAATATGGCCCATCCACTTAAAAAATTTTTATAATTTTTCTTTTCCAGGGGTAAAAATGGTTTTGTCTGTCTTGAGTTAGGGCATGTTTCTTCATTACTACCACTACCACCACCAGCATTAGCCCCATCTTCACATAGGGGTTTTAAATTGTCATGAAAATAATCTTGAGTGAGGGGCTAGGAATTAAAGAAGAAAAGAATGTTCCATTTAGTTCATATGTAATATTGTTTAATACTTTCAGAAAATTACATTATGAAGTGTGCGTTTATGGTTATGATCATTGTAGACCAATGAAAAACCTAACCTAAGCTGAAAACAAGATGCCAGGGCTTCCCTCATGATTCAGTGGTAGAGAATCCACCTGCCAATACAGGAGACATGCATTCGGTCCCTGATCTGAGAAGATCCCATATGCCACAGAGCAGCTAAGCCCATCCACCACAACTATTGAGCCTGTGCTCTAGGGCCTGGGAGCTGCAACTACTGAGTCCACGTGCTACAACTACCGAAGCCCATGTGCCCTAGAGCCTGTGCTCTGCAGCAAAAGAAGCCACCATAATGAGAAACCTGTGCACTGCAATTAGAGAGTAGCCCCAGCTTGCTGCAACTAGAGAAAAGCTCACACTGCAGTGAAGATCCAGCAGAGCCAATAAATTAAAAAAATTATATTTATGAAACAACCAGGATGCCAAAAAAAGGAAGAATAGATTAAAAAAAAAAACAAAAAACTTGGAACAGAATTCCAGCAAATTAAATCTAACTAAAAGACGCTTGCTCCTTGGAAGAAAAGCTATGACCAACCTAGACAGCATATTAAAAAGCAGAGACATTACTTTGCCAACAAAGGTCCATCTAGTCAAAGCTATGGTTTTTCCAATAGTCATCATGGCATCCGGTCCCATCACTTCATGGGAAATAGATGGGGAAACAGTGGAAACAGTATCAGACTTTATTTTTTGGGGCTCCAAAATCACTGCAGATGGTGACTGCAGCCATGAAATTAAAAGACGCTTACTCCTTGGAAGAAAAGTTATGACCAACCTGGATAGTATATTCAAAAGCAGAGACATTACTTTGCTGACTAAGGTCCACCTAGTCAAGGCTATGGTTTTTCCTGTGGTCATGTATGGATGTGAGAGTTGGATTGTGAAGAAGGCTGAGCACCGAAGAATCGATGCTTTTGAACTGTGGTGTTGGAGAAGACTCTTGAGAGTCCCTTGGACTGCAAGGAGACCCAACCAGTCCATTCTGAAGGAGATCAANCTTTATTTTCTTGTGCTCCAACATCACTGCAGACGGTGACTGCAGCCATGAAATTAAAAGACACTTATTCCTTGGAAAGAAAGTTATGACCAACCTAGAGAGCATATTAAAAAGCAGAGACATTACTTTACCAACAAAGGTCCATCTAGTCAAAGCTATGGTTTTTCCATTAGTTATGTATAGATGTGAGAGTTGAACCATAAAGAAAGCTGATTGCCGAAGAATTGATGCTTTTGAACAGTGGTGTTGGAGAAGACTCTTGAGAGTCCCTTGGACTGCAAGGAGATCAAATCAGTCAATCCTAAAGGAAAGCAATCCTGAATATTCATTGGAAGGACTGATGCTGAAGTTGAATCTCTGATACTTTGGCAACCTGATGCAAAGAGCTGACTCATTAGAAAAGACCCTGATGCTGGGGAGGATTTAAGGTAGGAGAAGTGGACAACAGAGGATGAGATGGCTGGATGGCATCATGAACTCAATAAACATGAGTTTGAACAAGCTCTGGGAGTTGTTGATGGACAGGAAAGCCTGGCATGCTGCAGTCCATGGGGTCACAAAGAGTTGGACATAACTGAGCAACTGAACTGAACTGAAAAGACATTTATACATTTAAAACTGTCTGAAAAGAAGTCAGCTAAGAAAAGGAAGGAGAGAAATGGGGTGGTAGTTAGAGAGGGAAGAAAGGTTTAAGTTAGTGGTTCTCAAAATGTAGTCCTAGGGCTTCCCTGGTGGTCTAGTGGTTAAGAATCTGCCTGCCAACGCAGGGGACATGGATTCTATCCCTGATCCTGGAGGATCCCACATGCTACAGAGCAACTA
The DNA here is from genome assembly GCA_006410675.1 of Oreotragus oreotragus. Classification (NCBI taxonomy): domain Eukaryota; kingdom Metazoa; phylum Chordata; class Mammalia; order Artiodactyla; family Bovidae; genus Oreotragus; species Oreotragus oreotragus. The sequence continues at coordinate 313,772 of SJYX01007497.1, forward strand.
AGCCCATGTGCCACAGCTACTGAGCCCATATTCCCTAAAGCCTGTGCCCTGCAACAAGAGAAGCCACTGCAATGAGAAGCCTGCCCAATGCAACTAGAGAGTAGCCCCCCTCACCATAAGTAGAGAAAGCCCTCAGGCAGCAACAAAGACCCAGTGCAGCCCAAAATAAATTAACTAAAATATGTAGTCCTAGGACCAACACCCTCAGTATCACCTAAGAACTGAAGTAGAACTGAAAATTATTGCCCCTATCCAGATCAACTGAATCAGAAACTGGGGCAACATGGCCCAAGATGTGTGTTTTACAAGCCCTCCAGGCAATTCTGATATAAACTAAATATGAGAACTTCTGGTTTAAGTGAACTTTTGATCAGGATTTGGGAAATTGGCTTAAGTTTAAAAACAGAAAGGGGAGGTCAATGGAAAGGTCATATTGATGCTGAATATGGAGCTGGCAGATCATAGTTTACGATCTCAAGGAAGATGAGAAGGCCTAGGAAAGGTCAAGGGCAAAGATGACATTTAAAGAGAAATTCTGATGGAGCGAGCTTCCACTTACCTTCCCCAGACTACACACACATTTTTAACTTTTCTTATGTCACTTCTACCCCACTCCAGTACTCTTGCCTGGAAAATCCCACGGATGGAAGAGCCTGGTAGGCTGCAGCCCATGGGGTCGCTAAGAATTGGACACGACTGAGTGACTTCACTTTCACTTTTCACTTTCATGCATTGGAGAAGGAAATGGCAACCCACTCCACTGTTCATGGCTGGAGAATCCCAGGGAAGGGGGAGCCTGGTGGGCTGCCATCTATGGGGTCGCACAGAGTCCAACACAAGTGAAGCAACTTAGCAGCAGCAGTAGCAGCATGTCACTTCTATCACAACTAGAATGATGAGTATAGGTGGGAAAATTAAATGTATATTCTTGAGCCACTCTGCCTGGAAGCCTGCAACAAAATTTAATTCTAGGTCATTGTGCTCTTGGTTGTCTCCCTCCACTGTTATTTAGTTTGTGTACAGAGAATACAAATGCATTTTAATATTAGCAGGAGGGGAAAAAATTGGTGAGTAGCTCTGCTGGGAGGAAAAGGTACATAAATGTGACATATTTAATAGTTCAAAGAAATTATTTTATGGATTATCTCTCTTGGTTTTCTGTACTTAAAATTGCCTCCTGTGGTCTTTTCCATTTTTCCACTTTGCACAGACCTTTAAAATGTGTAGGTGTATATACACAGATATAGCCACAGTTAATCCTCACAGCAACTCTGTGTGGTTAAGCCTTATTTTCCTAATTTGACCAATAAGGAAGCTAAGACTCAGGAAAGGTATTGCTATACTATTATTAATAACAACAACAAAAGGTATATCTAACATTTGTTAAGTGTTTATTGTATATCAGGCACTGCTATAAGCATTTTCATGTGAATTATTTTATTTATTACTAATCATGACCCTATAAGATAGTTACCCTTTACTGACACAGTTTTTTTTTTTTTTTTTTTTACTTTATTTTACTTTACAATACTGTGTTGGTTTTGCCATACATTGACATGAATCAGCCACGGGTGTACATGAGTTCCCAATCGTGAACCCCCCCTCCCACCTCCCACCCCATATCATCTCTCTTTCATCCCCGTGCACCAGCCCCAAGCATCCTATATCCTGTATCGAACATAGACTGGCGATTCATTTCTTACATGATAGTATACATGTTTCAATGCCATTCTCCCAAATCATCCCACCCTCTCCCTCTCCCTCAGAGTCCAAAAGTCCGCTCTACACATCTGTGTCTCTTTTGCTGTCTTGCATACAGGGTCCTCATTACCGTCTTTCTGAATTCCATATCTATGTGTTAGTATACGGTATTGGTGTTTTTCTTCTGGCTTACTTCACTCTGTATAACAGGCTCCAGTTTCATCCACCTCATTAGAACTGACTCAAATGCATTCTTTTTAATGGCTGAGTAATACTCCATTGTATTTATGTACCACAGCTTTCTTATCCATGGTGAAACTTATTCTCAGATAGATTAAAGTCACTTGCCTAAGTTCAAACAAGCATCTGACACCAGAGCCCATTACTTCTGGAATTATACAGCAAGTACATGACAAAGTTGGAGCATTACCCAGATTTTTCAGTTCTAGGCCTAGGGCTCTCTTCCTTCTCTTTATCATACCACATCACAAGCAGAGTGTGGACCATCCAGTACACATTTCCTGTTTGCCAATTGAGTGAAAGAAAATGGATAATTGAGAATTGAATCTCATTTCATTAGGTAGAGTACACTTTTCAGGAAGACTTATGAAACCTTCAGAGGCAAGAAAGGATTTGTCAAAAAGCATGACAAAGTGAATTTAAATACTTGGGTATTAATTTAATCCTGGCCACACAAAACTTATTCAAGGAAAATTAAGAAACTCTAATGGGAGAAATAAAGACGTGAATAAATGCATAGCTATTCTCTGCTTCAATTTGGGAAGACTAATACAGTAATGATTACTTCCTAAGTTAATGTATAGATTTAATACACTACCGATTAGAGTCAGTGTGGGATACTTTATAGAACTTGTCAAATTCATAGTGAAATTTATATGAAAGAAAAAGTGGGCTGAAAGACCAAAGAATACATTTATTTAAAGAGGTAATGGTGGTAGACTTACCCTATCAGATTTTAAAGTTTGCCATAAAGTGACAATTATTAAAACCATATGATAGTGGGTTGAAAAATGTCAGTGAAATTAAATAAAAAAGAAGATTCTAGGAACAGATTCTAAGACTACAGAGCACACTGGAGGCAACTGTGAACTGCAGAAAGCAATCATCTTTCTTCAATAAATGTTGAGAACTGTAGGTATCAATATGGAGAATAATTAACTTAGAGCCACAGCACATACAGTACTCTATAGTATAAATTTCAGAAAGCAGACCAGTGGAATACCATATTCATTCCAGCTATGGATGAAAGATAAATTTGTGCCTATTAAATAGAGGATGCCATCAGAGACAAGATGGATGATTGTTATATAAAAGTTGGGGAAAGAAACTTTTATACAACAAAATGTAATAAAAAGCTAAATAAGAGAATGAGAAAAATGTCTGGGGTCAGCATCACAGATAACAGTTGACTGTCCAAAAAATATAAAGAATGGATACAGATTATAGAAGGTCAGCTTTCAGATTCAGCTTCATAAAGGACAAAGAAACAGCCAATTTACACATGAGGAAATAAAGACAGTAAAATCATTGCATGGAAAAGTACAACCTTGCTACCAATTAAACAAGTACAAATAAAAACAACTTCAAGGTGTCACAATCAGCTTATTAAATTATCAACAGTTGATTGAAATTATAAATAGAAATTACAAAACCCTATCTTGACAAGACTTGAGGAAACAGTATGTGTTTCATGGAGCAGTATAAATTAGTTCAGTTTTCTTAAAAGACAATCTAGAAATATGTGACAAGAGTTATAAAACTGTACATACTCCTTGATCTAGCATGCCCCCCAAGGACGTAACCAAAAAAGGGAAAAGTAAGTTGTTTAAAGATATTTGTAGTAGTGCTATTTATAATCATGGAAAAGATTTACCAATCTAATATATCATTATCATCATGTTGGTATAGTATATAGCCATTAACTATGATGGATATACAAATATTGGGTCTTGCACAGATTTGGCTATTTGTAATAATATTAACAACAAAAAAGGCTAAATTGTAAACCACATGTTAAATCTGATAGTAGCCATGTACAGAGAAGATTCAGAAAGGCATCTGGTAAAATGTAAACAGCTGGAGCGGAATGCATGTGGTGTTCTTTGGGTACATGTCAACTTGCTGGAATTCATAACAAAAAAGAAATTCTGAAGAAGAGGCAACCCACATTGGTTTGATGTAGGCCTGCAAAGTTAAAGATCAAGGGCTTTGGAAAAATCCCTGTACCAATGACAGACAGTGTTACTTAGCAGCCATGCTTGATCTCTCTGTTAGCTAGAATTTGTTTTGCTAGAATTCTTCATCAACTAGCATTTCTGCTTATCTGTCTTGACTTTTCTGAGGTGGTACATCACCAGACCTCTGTGAATCTTCAAATTTGTCACCATCACTACAACATAGAACCTCTCCCTCCACTCCCACTAATGAACATTTTATTATCTGACTTAGAGCCATTACTTTCTAAAATACCTTTACATTGCTCTTCAATTCCATCATCAGCGCTAGATGGCAAGTAGTTTGCATTACAGAGAAGCACTTTTTCTCTCAGGGTTTCTGCGCACCTGTGTACCTTGACCCCAAATAGAGACCCTTCAAGCCACATTGACGTGAAAGTGCCAAGTGGTTGACTAGCCTCCCTCCTTTGCTTGGTGACTTGCCCTGCAAACCAGTATTATAATACCTTGCAAGTCAAATTCATACCCTTTGCATAATGATTAGTTACTACACTTCATGGACCTTTAGGGTTACTCTTAAAGGGTTAAAACCTCAAATGGTATATACATGCATGCTGAAGAACTATTCTATAATAATAATTGCCATTCATAATTCAGCACCCAGATTGCTTTTTAAACTATTTGAGATAAAATTATGTTCTTTGTAACTTTTGTATTAAATCTATTCCCCTATCTTTGAAATTCAGGGCCTTAATACCTGGCATCGGAGAAGGCAATGGCACCCCACTCCAGTACTTTTGCCTGGGAAATCCCATGGATGGAGGAGCCTGGTAGGCTACAGTCCATGGGGTTGTGAAGAGTCGGACACAACTGAGCGACTTCACTTTCACTTTTCACTTTCATGCATTGGAGAAGGAAATGGCAACCCAATCTAGTGTTCTTGCCTGGAGAATTCCAGGGACAGTGGAGCCTGGTGGGCTGCCATCTATGGGGTCGCACAGAGTCAGATGCAACTGACACGACTTAGCAGCAGTAGCAGCAGCAACACCTGGTATACATGGGGATTCAAATATACAAAAATTGCTCTCTCCCTCTGGCACATCCATTGTTTAACAGTGGTGGGGCACTGAACTTCCTTAAATAGCATCAAGATTCCCAGAGCTTTGTGGACCTCCAGTATGCTCATTTTATTTTGTAAATCTTCATCCCGCTTGTCACATGGGTGGTATGTATATAGTTAATTAAAATTCCTTTTTAAGAGTTTTTTTAAATGGGTTATACCTTTTAAGATACCCTAGTAAGTTGGGAACCTGGAAGATAATGACTGATTAAAGCAGTGTATCTCAAAGTATGATTTGGGAGCAGCAGTACCATCATCATTCTGAAAATTGTTAAAAATAAATTTTCTACACCTTGCCCCAGATTTACCAAATCAGAAATTCTGGGGATAGGACTGAGCCACCTGTGTTTTAATAAGCCTTTCAGGTGATTCTGATGCATGTTTAAGTGTCAGAACCACTGGCTATTAGAGAATAGAGCCTCAATAACCTCAGGCAGCCTGCTGCTGCTGCTGCTGCTGCTGCTGCTGCTGCTGCTGCTGCTGCTGCTGCTGCTGCTGCTGCTGCTGCTGCTGCTGCTGCTAAGTCGCTTCAGTCGTGTCCGACTCTGTGCTACCCCATAGACGGCAGCCCACCAGGCTCCTCCGTCCCTGGGATTCTCCAGGCAAGAACACTGGAGTGGGTTGCCATTTCCTTCTCCAATGCAGGAAAGTGAAAAGCGAAAGTGAAGTCGCTCAGTCATGTCTGGCTTGTAGCGACCCCATGGACTGCAGCCCACCAGGCTCCTCTGCCCATGGGGTTTTCCAGGCAAGAGTACTGGAGTGGGTGCCATTGCCTTCTCCTCAGGCAGCCTAGTCCTCTGTTAAATTGTGCTGGTGGATATAAAACCCTCCTGACCTCTCAACAATACATTATGTGCACTTAAAATGCCTTTTATTAAATCTCTTGAGAAGGTTATGTGAATGCTGAAGAGTCAGCATGTTGTGCTGGCATAAACCATGGGCATTGGAGTCAGATGGACCTTGGTTGTAACTTCTCCTGGCTGCTTACATTGTTTAGCCTCCCTGAGTCTCATTTCTAACTTGGGCAAGAGAATGCTCAAGCCACAAGATTGTCTCAAGGATGAAATGAGATCAAGTCTGTTAATTGTCCGGCCCTGTGCCTGACACATGATGGACTTTGAGTAAACAAGAGCGATCACTACCCTCCTTTAGCACCGTGTTTGTGACACTACATAGAATTCAGAGGAATAATGGGAAAACCTTCTTGAAAACTCCAAGCTGGGGTCATTGGAGAGAGGGATCTAAGCTTCACCCAAGATAACCACAATAAAGCAAGGACTTCTTAGATCTCTTCAAAGGACACTTTGCACCAGACTCCTGGGGGTTCTATAAGGCTCAGGGCAAATCTTGCCACTTGTGTTTGCTGTTACCAGACTAATTGTTCCTTACTTGAAGTTCTGTGGCCCCAGAGGCAGAGAAGGGTGGCAACAATAAGCGTTTTGGGCCCTTCTCCCTCCCTGTGTAGCCTCCTTGTGTCTCACTTCCTGGATCTTGCAAATATTTCCTTCAGCAATAAGCTGGGAGTGGCTGTTTCTCTTGGAGCAGTCGTATCTTTTGGCTGCTGAGAAAGGGGGAAGGGGAGCTGGAGCTGGAACTGTGCCATCTCGCTGCTGAGATCCTGGAATGCCAAGCTATTGTGGTGAGGTTAAAAATAAAAATTCCAAACAAGAAAGCTTCAAAAGGCCAAAGGAGGCAGGAGGAGATTTTTCAGCCTCTGCAAATATTGGTTTTCATTTTCAATTACTATGAACCCCTCCCCAAAAAAGATTGTAACAAAAGGGGAAAATCTATTTATCAGAAGCACAGTCTACCTGTGCCAAGAGGAAAAGAGAATAACAGCCCAGGACTTGGCACATGATTTGCTTTTGTTTTTGAGATATAGTCTCCTTGGCTGGTGTCAGCAAAGCCCTTTCTTAGACTTAGCTTTCATGCTTCCTCCGCTCTCTTCAGCAAGGAGCCAGTCTTTGAGAACACCTTGTGCTGAATGTAGTGCGAGTACCTTTTGCCTCACTCCAGGAGTCCTTGCTTCAATGTGATTGTCCCTTGGAGCCAAATAAGGCAAGTTCCAATCTAGACACTACTACTACTCAGTAGCTGGTAAAATTAATTACCCTCTCTAAGCTTCAGGATCCTCATTTTCAAACTGGCAGTAATGGTATAGTTACTTCAGTGAGCTTGTGTGAAAAGTAATAGAAATACATAGGCAGAAGTGCCTACAACAGTGCCTGACACATAGTAAGTAATAAGTAAGAAACCATAGTTCTTTTTCCTTAATGAAGTTCCCTATCCTCCACTCTAGGAAAGAATCCTTACTTGGTCTCAAGGAAAACTGTAGATTTCTATGCATATAGGGCCTCTAGAGAACACTGTTCTTGGCTTGAACCTGACACACTTCAGTGGAAGCCTCCCATTCACCAGTCTAGGGCTTCCCAGGTGGCACTAGTGGTAAAGAACTCAATTGCCAAAGCAGGAGATGTAAGAGACTCAGATCATGATCAAACCCATGTTCAATCCCTGGGTCAGGAAGATCCCCTGGAGAAGGGAATGGCAACCCACTCCAGTATTCTTGTCTGGAGCATCCTATGGACAGAGGAGCCTGGCGGGCTATGGTTCATGGGGTCACAAAGAGTCGGGCAGGACTGATATGACTTAGCATACATGCATTCACCAGTCCACTTCAGTTGTTAGTGCCTGGAAAGCAAGGACTATGGGTTTTGCTCCCCTTAGATCTGGTCATCTTGCACAGTGTAATAGTGAATGACAGCTTGGAATGACATATATACACATTGGCCTAGCTGATCTGTTTGAGGGCAGTCCTTCCCCTTTCCTGGAGTCTTCCCTATTTCTGCTCCCTTCATGTAAGTGACTCTGAAAGGTTTAGGCTACCCTTACACAGGCCATGTTGGCGGGAGGGATGTGCTTTTCAAATTAGAATTTATGCAGAGAATAGCGATGTCCAGGTTGCCTTGCTGGAGCCCCGTGCCACGGATAGTGTTATAGTGCCATGGATTGCATCACTGAATGTCCCTACAAGAGTGTGCTCTTTTCTTCCAACTGGTTCTGGAGTTGGCTACTTAGAGGTAAATTCTGTAAGGCTGACATAACTGATTAATACCTAAACAAAAAATAACTTAGAACATCTAGTCGTGTTGATCTTCACACTGCTTTTAAGCCTAAACTTGGCTTTTTTTCTCTCTCCTTTTTTTTCTCTCTCCTTTTTAAGTAGCTGAGAAGAGTAAATGAACCTATGGTTAAAATCCTTGGTAATCTAGGGCCTCCTGGCTCAGCAACCATGTATCTGAGCTAAGACCCAAGGTCTCTTGGTTTCTTGGCTATTGAATATGGCTGAACATTAACCAGAGGATGGTGCAGTTCAACTCTCTTGATGAGAACAAGGAGTAGGGCTGAAGCATACAGCAGTGAAGGTTGTGCATTGCACAGTTTGTATAACCATATGCAGGGACCCTGAGTAAGTGACTTCACTCTAACAATAAGTATCCTAGTGTATTTGCTCAGTCATATCCGACTCTTTGTGACCCTATAGACTGTTCCCCGCTAGGCTCCTCTGTTCATGGAATTATCCAGGCAAGAATAGCATTCAGTTCAGTTCAGTCACTCACTTGTGGCCGACTCTTTGTGACCCCATGAACCACAGCATGCCGGGCCTCCCTGTCCATCACCAACTCCTGGAGTTCACCCAAACCCACGTCCATCGAGTCAGTGATGCCATCCAACCATCTCATCCTCTGTTGTCCCCTTCTCCTGCCCCCAATCCCTCCCAGCATCAGAGTCTTTTCCAATGAGTCAACTCTTCGCATGAGGTGGCCAAAGTACTGGAGTTTCAGCTTTAGCATCAGTCCTTCCAAAGAACACCCAGGACTGATTTCCTTTAGAATGGACTGATTGGATCTCTTTGCAGTCCAAGGGACTCTCGAGAGTCTTCTCCAACACCACAGTTCAAAAGCATCAATTCTTCCATGCTCAGCTTTCTTCACAGTCCAACTCTCACATCCATACATGACTACTGGAAAAACCATAGCCTTGACTAAATGGACCTTTGTTGGCAAAGTAATGTCTCTGCTTTTGAATGTTATCTAGGTTGGTCATAACTTTCCTTCCAAGGAGTAAACATCTTTTGATTTAATGGCTGCAGTCACCATCTGCAGTGATTTTGGAGCCCCCCAAAATAAAGTCTGACACTTTCCACTGTTTCCCCATCTGTTTCCCATGAAGTGATGGGACTGGATGTCATGATCTTCATTTTCGAATGTTGAGCTTTAAGCCAACTTTTTCACTCTCCTCTTTCACTTTCATCAAGAGGCTTTTTAACTCCTCCTCACTTTCTGCCATAAGGGTGGTGCCATCTGCATATCTGTGGTTATTGATATTTCTCCTGGCAATCTTGATTCCAGCTTGTGCTTCTTCCAGCCCAGCGTTTCTCATGATGTACTCTGCATATAAGTTAAATAAGCAGGGTGACAGTATACAGCCTTGACATACTCCTTTTCCTGTTTGGAACCAGTCTGTTGTTCTATGTCCATTTCTAACTGTTGCTTCCTGACCTGCATACAGGTTTCTCAAGAGGTAGGTCAGGTGGTCTGGTATTCCCATCTCGAAGAATTTTCCACAGTTTTTTTGTGATCCACACAAAGGCTTTGGCATAGTCAATAAAGCAGAAATAGATGTTTTTCTGGAACTCTCTTGCTTTTTCCATGATCCAGCGGATGTTGGCAATTTGATCTCTGGTTCCTCTGCCTTTTCTAAAACCAGCTTGAACATCAGGAAGTTCACGGTTCACGTATTGCTGAAGCCTGGCTTGGAGAATTTTGAGCATTACTTTACTAGCATGTGAGATGAGTGCAATTGTGCGGTAGTTTGAGCATTCTTTGGCATTGCCTTTCTTTGGAATTGGAATGAAAACTGACCTTTTCCAGTCCTGTGGCCACTGCTGAGTTTTCCAAATTTGCTGGCATATTGAGTGCAGCACTTTCACAGCATCATCTTTCAGGATTTGAAATAGCTCAACTGGAATTCCATCACCTCCACTAGCTTTGTTCATAGTGATGGTTTCCAAGGCCCACTTGACTTCACATTCCAGGGTGTCTGGCTCTAGCTGAGTGATCACACCATCGTGATTATCTTGGTCATGAAGATCTTTTTTGTACAGTTCTTCTGTGTATTCTTGCCACCTCTTCTTAATATCTTCTGCTTCTGTTAGGCCCATACTATTTCTGTCCTTTATCGAGCCCATCTTTGCATGAAATGTTCATAGTTCTGTCATTTATGAATCACCTTTGCATGTACCTAGCATCATTGCTACGTCCTTTTTATATGGTTAATCCTCACAGCAGCTTTGTAAGATAAATATTTTACTAAAACTGAGATAAATAAACTTTGCTCAAGGTCACAAAACTTTTGGGTTCTGGAGACAGATTTTTAAATTTTACTGGAAGTCAGACTCAAGTCTCTCTAAACACTGTGTTCTTTCCTCTCTGCTTTGTTGTCTTCCCTGTGCCCTGGGAAGGAAAGAGTGGTAAATTTAATGACTGTCACAGAGCAGGGTTATTTCTCACCACAGCTGCAGGACATTGACCCTACCGGAGCCTTTGGAGATGTTGCTTTCACCACTTGCATCTCGTAAGATCTAGATAGGAGATGAAGGTGGGGAAAAGTGGGAGAGGCAAGGACAGAGGGTAGGAATGTGTGTGCTGAGGGCTGGGGCACATACTATATAGATGGGAAGCCAACCTAACTGAAACTAGTAACTCTATCCCCAAACCTCTTCCCCCAAACCACAACACTCTCATCTTTTTCAAGCTGAATTTTTGTAGAAACAAAGATACTATAGAAATAGTATGACCCCTGAACTATTGTTATTAGAATCTCTTGGGGCAGTTTATAGATTCCTGACGTATTAAATCTCAATTTTTAGAGGTGGAGCCGAGGAATTTGCATGTTAAACAGCATCTTCAGGTAATTCCAATTAAGAGCTACTTTGATTAGGAGCAGCTGCCCCAGACCAGTGGTTTCCAACTTTTTGGATCATGCATCCTTCTCAGAAAGGGTCTTTAGAACCTTTAATATATGTTGGTAGTTTATTAATAAATTCCTTATATCTACTAATGTTCTAATATTTCTGTTTTACATGCAAAATGGTGAGTTTTGCATTAGTATTCTTCAATGAAAATATCTCTGGTTTTCCTTTATGTTCTAGTCGCTGGGTTTTGGTGTTGACGTTATACAGGATTCATTTCATCTCCCTTTTTCTCTAGATTCCGAAATCTAGAAAGGGTAAATAGCATATGGGTTGTCTGATGCTTAAGGTTGGTAGAATTAACACTGGTGGCTCAGACAGTAAGGAATCTGCCCTCAATGCAGGAGACCTGGGTTCGATCCCTGGGTCAAGAAGATCCCCTGGGAAAGGGAATGACTACCACTCCAGTATTGTATTGTTGCCTGGAGAATTCCATGGACAGAGGAGCCTGGTGGGCTACAGTCCGTGGGGTTGCAAAGAGCTGGGCACGAGTGAGTGACTAGCACTTTTACTTTCTTTCAGAATTAACACAAGACCATGGGAATATAGGACTTCCCTTGTGGCTCAGCTGGTAAAGAATCTGCCTGCAGTGTGGGAGACCTGGGTTCAATTCCTGGGGTGGGAAGATCCCCTAGAGAAGAGAAAGGCTACACAGTCCAGTATTCTGGCCTAGAGAATTTCATGGAATGTACAGTCCATGGGGTCACAAAGAGTCAGACATAACTGAGAGACTTTCATTTCATTCACATGGGAGTATGCTATTTTTTGGTCAGTTTTATCAATTTTTTTTTCCTATGGTAACTGGTGGTTTAGATATTTTCATTTTTCTGCAATCAGTTTTGGTAATTTTTATTTTTCTAGAAAACTATTCTAAGTTTTCAAATTTGTTTTCATCAAGTAGATCAAAGTGTTCTTACTCTTTTCTTTTAGTCTGTAGCTGTGGTTATTTGTCCATTTCTAATTTTGTGCATTTAGGGTTTTTAATTAGCAAGTGGATAATCTGGTTTTGTTGTTTTTTTTTTCTTTTAAAGAAAGTTGTTGGCTTTAATTATTAGTGCTAACATTTGTTTTCTAGTGTATTTCTGCCACTAGATTTATTTGCTTAGTTCTATTTTTGTGTCTCTTAACCTTCTTTTGTTGAAAGCATAATTCATTTATTTTGTTTTTATGTATTAATGTAAGTATTTAAGACTATCATTTTTTTTAACCATTGCTTTAATCATCCGTATTCTCACTTCTGATATTTTCATTATTGTTATTTTCTAGGTAGTCTACAATTTTAGATTGTCTCCTTTTTGACTAGAGTGGAGGGTATTTTCTCCCTTTCATTTTCTATGTGCTAGAAATATTTGTTTTTCATTAATTTTTAATGTTATTATACTGTGACTAGATAAAGTCTGTGTGTATTAGTTACTCAGTCGTGTCTGACTCGTTGTGACCCCATGGACTGTAGCCCGCCAGGCTTCTCTATCCATGGGATTCTGCAGGCAAGAATGCTAGAGTGGGTTGCCATTTCCTTCTCCAGGGGATCTTTCCTCCTCGCGGATAGAAATTGGGTCTCCTGCATTGCAGGCGAATTCTCTCCTGCATTGCAGCCTGAACTACAGTAGTAGCTCTTCTACTTCTCCTTTTTGGTTTAATATGTAGTCAATAAAACATTTTTAATGGGCCTTTGAAAAGAAAGTAGAGTCTGTTTTTGGTATATGAAGAAATTTAGAATTTTTCATTATCTTTTGACTATCATATCTGTCATCAGCTGAAACAGCCTCATATTTTGTTTCTTCTTTTTGTACCTATACATTTTCTATATTTTTGCTTTATGAATGTTGATGCTGTATTACTTGGTACAGGATAATTACATCTTGTCTTTTTAAATTGTTAATATTATAGTGTCCTTTGTCTTGTTTATTACTTTTTGCCTTTAATTCAACATTTTAAAAATTATATGAGTATCATGGCCCCTGGAATTTTTAAAATTACCTCATTTATTAAATATTTATGAATGCCTACTATGTGCCAGGCACTAGGTATCAGATGAATGACACACACAAGATCTCTGCCCTTGTGTGAATGTATGCTCTGAGAAAAAACAAAACAGAAAATGAATAATTAAGGATAAGTTGTCTCTCTTTTAGATTAGGTGGTCAGGAAAGGCCTGTCTGCCTGATAGCATTTATCATCCTATTGCTTCCCACTCACCGTCTTATTTGTTTGCTTCCTGACCAGGGAAAATGGCAGGTGGAACAGTTTGTACACAAGGAATTTTTATAATCTTAAGAAGCTAGAGGTGGGCTAAGATCCAAATGAGAAGAGAATGGGGAATGTGTGGCTGTGAATTTCTGATCCACATGAGGGATGAGCTAGCCAGGATGGGGACTGGGAATGAGGGGATTGAAGAAGATTTTGCTTTCCATTCTATCTCATTTTGGCCACCATTATGTGTATTATTATTTTTAAGGAAATATTTTCAGGCTCCAACATGACTACTGAATGGGTATTCTGTGTGATGGTTTAATTCAACTGCTGGAATTTCCTGTCAGGAGGCAGTACTTAGCATGATGCTGATTGCTCACAGGCTAAAGCAGGAAACCAGATCTTCTGGCTTAGAGAGTTTAACTCTTCAAACTCTGAGACTAAAGAGATGTCCTTTGCTTTGGTCATTCTTTATTATACCGAAGTTTGACTTTTTATACATATTTAAGTAAACCTGGACTTCTTTTCCTTGGATATACTTTTCTATTACAAGATGAGAATTTCTTATTTCACTTCACAAGTGACAGTTTTTAGGTTTTCTGATAGTTTTTTTCTTATAAGTATATAATATATACATGTATAACATATATTAAAATTTTACACACATACACACATGCTTAACTCTTGAATCTGGAATTTATTTTGATATATAATATATGGTACAGCTTCATATAACACTGCTCCTCTGCTGTTGTCTCAGAAATATATTAATACATCTTTATCTTCTTGTTATGGAAGGTGAATTATACATTTTTATAGTTTGATATTAAATATGTCTCTAGACTTTCAATTCCATTCTATTAATCAGTAAAACACTGTTTTAATTACAATTGCTTTATATTATGCTTAATGGCTTACTTAGCTCCCATTTCTTCCGTAGCAAAATATACATTTTATTATACAGCAGTCCCTCCTTATCTGTGGAGGATACATTCTAAGACCCTCAGTGGATACCTGAAAACACAGATAGTGCTGAGCCCTATATATACTTTGTTTTTTTTCCTATACATATATACCTATGATAAAGTTTAATTGGGTGGTGTGTGTTAGTCACTCAGTTGTGTCCAACTCTTTGAGACTCCCACTATAGCCCACCAGGCTCCTCCATCCATGGAATTCTCCAGGCAAGAATACTGGAGTGGGTAGCCATTTCCTTCTCCAAGGGGAATTAGGCAGAGTAAGGGATTGATAATAATAATTAATAATACAATAGAACATTATAGAAATATTCTACAATAAAAGTTATGTGAACTCTGTCTCTTGATCAACTTCTCAACTCTGCCAGAAACATGGCAGTGGCTTCTTCATTGGCAGATGCAGCCTTTCCAGTAACTTTTATGTTTTTCAGTACAAACCTATTCCTGAGTCTTTATAACCATCCCTTACTTACAGTAGTCATTTATTTCAGGTAATTCCTTGCTGAAGTCTTCATATAGGCTTCCTGTTTTCTGGTACAACACGTTGCTGTCAGCCAGAACATGTTTTCCATTCATGTCTTGCATCCACAAATTTAATGCCTTTTCATCTTAACTAAACCCTTCTCATGCACTGTGGCCACAACTTTTGCACTTTGAGGTATGATAGCAGAATGAGCACAATTTTTTTCTTCCTTTTTCATAATTTGACAGATTGAAGATTCATTCTTACCATAGATCTTAGCAACCTCAGCATATGATTTGTTCCCTTTCTTTATTAAAGTCAAGACCTTTCACCTTTTTACTTAAAGGAAGATCTTTATGGTTTCTCTTTGGCAGATCTCAATTGCCAGCATCACTACTCTTGGGCCTTAGGGCCATTATTAAGTAAAATAAGAGTTACTTCTACACAAGCACTGTGATACTGTGACAGTCTGTCTGATAACCTAGATAGCTACTAAGTGGCTAATGGGTGGGATCCACTGGACAAAGGGATGATTTACATCCTGGACAGGATGGAGCAGGAGAGATAGAGATTTCATCACACTACTCAAAATAGCACACAATTTAAAAGTTTTGAGTTGTTTATTTTGTATATTTTACATTTACTATTTTTTGGACTGTGGTTGAATATAGTTAACTGAAACCATGGAAAGTGAAACAGTGGATAAACAGGGATTGTGGTATTCTTCTTTATTTTGCAAGTTAACAAAAAAAAATTCTACAGTTAAAAATTCCTGTTGAAAATTCTGTTTGGAATTGCATTAGAAGGATATATTTAAAATCCAAAATAGCAGATATTTCTGAATGGCCTGCTTGATGTTTTTTGGCATGAGAACATGGACAGAAAGTATACATGCCAAATTCATGATATAGCTTGCATGTAGAGAGGCAGCAGGGTTATAGAAGTAGGGGGTGAAACAAAGGGGTATTATTTATTTATTTAAATATTCATGGGGAATTCCCTGGTGGTCCAGTGGTTAAGACTGCCTTCCAATGCAAGGGACATGAGTTCAATCCCTGGTCAGGGAGCTGAGATCCCACATGCTGCACTGTATGGTCAAAGCAATAGATAAATAAAATTTAAAAACTAAAAATCATGAAACATAGATGGCAATGTATTAAAATATCTTAATTCTGGACAGTAAGTGGGGATATTTATTATAGCAATCTCTGTATGTTTTAAAACATTTGAAATGTTTCACAGTTAAAACAAAAACAACAAATGTAGCAGGATAATTACACTTGCAAGCCCCAGAACACAGCACATTCAATCTGAGTGAGTGGGATAGTGTGTATATCCAGACTTTGGAGCAAGACTCTCCATGTTTAAATCCTAGTTCTGCCACTTACTGCTAATGGCTCTGTGACCCAGAGCAACAACTGGGTTATAATTATAATAGCTACTTCCTAGGCTTGTTGTGAGGATTAAAGAAGTTAAGACATAGAAATCACTTAAAACCGTGTCTGGCATCTAGATGTTAGCTATCAATGTTATATATCATATATTAGTATTACTAATATTATTACATTTACTACCTATATTGGTTTTTTTTTGCCATTTTAAAATTTACATAAATGAGGTTATCTAAAGTTATGGGACCATCTGCAGTGTGCTTGTTTTATCCAGCCTTCATCTGCTGTTTTGCAGGGAAATGGCTCATTCCAAGGCTAGCTTTTCATGGGCAACCCCATTCCATTCTTGCCTTGAGAACCCAGCACTGGACTTGTCAAACTACCGAGCAGTCTCTTCTCTTGACCTCCTTGGAGACTTTAAGCACTCTTCCAAAAAAGCAGAGGAATCCTCCGTTTATGAAGAGGAGAGCTCCCTAGCCTCCATGCCTCGCCCGCTGCGCAGCCGTGCCTTCTCAGAAAGTCACATCACCCTGGATTCTCAGAGCTCCCAGGTCTGGGAGCAGCATAGGAAGGAGCTCTTCAACAAAGTTGATGAGACCCAGCCAGACGCTCTGGGTGCCAGGAAGAAGGCCTTTCCTCCTCCTCGCCCTCCTCCTCCCAACTGGGAGAAGTACAGGCTCTTCCGTGCAGCCCAGCAACAGCAACAGCAGCAAAAGCAGCAGCAAGAGGAGGAAGAAGAGGAGGAGGAGGAAGAGGAAGAAGAAGAGGAGGAAGGGGTAGAGGAGGAAGAAGAAGAGGAGGAAGCGGGGGAGGAGGAGGAGCTGCCACCCCAGTATTTCAGTTCAGAAACCACTGGTTCCGGTGCCCTCCATCCTGAGGAGGTTCTGGAGCAGCCCCAGCTTCCGGCCTTTGGCCACCTGGAGGCCCCAAGGCAGGGATCACAAAGCCTCCCAGCAGAGCCAGAATCCTTTGCTCTGCGTTCCAGTGATTTCCTGCCTCCAGTAAGGGGCCACTTGGGATCTCAAGCTGAAAAGGCTCAACCCCCTTGTTATTATGGCATTGGTGGGCTTTGGAGGACATCAGAGCAGGAGACCACTGATTCCAAGTAAGTGCTTATGAAAGACGTTAGGTCCCTGAAGAGGGGGCAGCATGAGTTTGAATTCCACTTCCACCATTTGCCAGCTGTATGACCAGTAGCACTGGTCAATTAAACTATTCCCAGTCTCATTTTTTCTCACCTGGAAAATGGCCATGATTCTACCTATTTAACGTGGTTCTTGTGAGAATGAGGATAATCCACATAAAGGACATAGCCCCATGCTTAGCACATAGTAGGTGCTCAGTAGGTGGCTCAGACAGTAAAGAATCTGTCTGCAATGCAGGAGACCCAGGTTTGATCTCTGTGTCAGGAAGATTCCCCGAAGAAGGGCATGGCTACCCACTCCAGTATTCTTGTGTGGAGAATCCCATGGGGTCACAAAGGGTCAGAGTGACTAACTGAGCGACTAACCCTATCCCTAAATAACACTATTGAGATACTGTATTTATTGTTTCTAGTTTGTCTTTAAGGTACTCATCAGTTTCTGGCCCCTGAAGAAGGCATTAAACCTTTGTTGCCTTTTCCAGAAGCCTGGTTCAGGTCCTCCTCTGCCTTTTCTTTGGCCTGATCTCTAGAATAAATTGCCAGCTCACAACCTAACTGCCTGGGCTTCTAAACTCTTCCCCTGTGCCCAGTATCAAAGGTGTTTCTGGAGTTGACCATTCCTTACAACGGCCAAAGGCATTCTTTTCACCTTCCACTTTATTCATCACCCCACCCTTATTTCCTCTGCCTCTTTCCTCTGAAGCATTTGCTTCAGTGAGCAAATGGTACTACCAAAAGTGGTAGTTGACAGAGTTAGCTGTCTGGGCGGAGAGGCTGAAGCAGGAGTGTAGTCTGACTGGAGAACTGTTCCCTTCACCGTGCCAATGCTCAGCAGCATGCCCCACACCATGTGGTTGTCCTCTGTGCTCCAAAACAAAAGAGCTTTGACTTTCAGTTCAGCCAGTCCTCCTGCAGAGAGCTCCACCCACTCTCTGCTGGGGGTGGGGATAGGGGGCAGGTGAACCAATACAATATTGTAAAGTAAAAAAAAAAATAATAGAGTGCTTTCCTTAAATAACATTATAGAAGGAACTTGCCTGAGTTTTGTTGCTATTAGAAGTACCTTGTTATTGTGTCTTTTACTGATGGACAAATCCATTAATTATCTGGAGCTGCTGCCGCTAAGTTGTTTCAGTCGTGTCTGACTCTGTGCGACCCCATATATAGCAGCCCACCAGGCTCCGCCTTCCCTGGGATTCTCCAGGCAAGAACACTGGAGTGGGTTGCCATTTCCTTCTCCAATGCATAAAGTGAAAAGTGAAAGTGAAGTCACTCAGTCGTGTCCGACTCTTAGCGACCCCATGGACTGCAGCCTACCAGGCTCCCCCGTCCCTGGGATTCTCCAGGCAAGAACACTGGAGTGGGGTGCCATTTCCTTCTCCAATGCATGAAAGTGAAAAGTGAAAGTGAAGTCACTCAATTGTGTCCGACTCTGAGCGACCCCATGGACTGCAGCCTACCAGGCTCCTCCATTCATGGGAGTGTCCAGGCAAGAGTACTGGAGTGGGGTGCCATTGCCTTCTCCATATCTGGAGCTAGCTAAGAAGTTTTCCAGCTTCACATGCCACAAGCTCAGCACTTACAGGGCCTGGCTCCCAGACATGGACATCTCTTATCAGATCTCTAATGGCTCTTTCTCAAGCTGCCCATCTATCTGAAAGCATTCTTATTGTAATTAGAGAGCATCATGGAGTTTCCATGATCTATAGTGGACTTTGTATGAGTAAGAAATAAGGTTTTATCATATTAACCCAATGAGATTTCTAGGTTGTTTATTTATTGTAACAGTGATGTAGCCCAAAGTTAATATTACAACACAGATGGGGTTTTGATCCTGAACCCAAGTTCTAGTATTGACCACTTGATTCTCCATCTCACTGATGGTGATAGAAATTGCAGCTCCTTGAATAGCTAAGGCTACTCTAAAATCCTGTGCTCTAGGTCTTCTAATAATTTTATATGTACCTAATATTCTATTAAACCCAATTCTTTGAAAATACACAAAAGAAAGCTTTGTGGAAAGTGACTGTGGATTGTTATCTATCACAGCAAAGAAAAGGTAAGCCAACATAGCACATAATCGACACTTAATATTTTGGAAGAAAGAATGAATACATGAATGAATGAACAGGTATTAAACATATGCTATATGCCAGACACTGCTTGTCATTTTATATCTATTATTTCATTGAATCCTTCCAATGACCCTATGAGCCCTTATCCTTATTTGACAAATAAGGAAACTAAAGCTGAGTAAAATAAGGGACTACTGAACTCTGAATTACACAGAAAAGACTCAAAGCCAGATCTGACTCTAAAATCTATGCTTCTTTTGCCATTCTGGGCAGCCCCTCTCAGGGAGCTCTGATTCCTGCAGTAGCCAGGCCTTCACTTAGATCTCATGTCTCCTAGAAGGCAGTAGTAGTTAAAGGCCCCAGGCTTACCCTTGCCAGCCTCCTAGTCCTTCCTCTTCTATGTACTTCCATTCACTGTGGCACCTTGTCCAGAGAGAAGGAAATTGCTAGTACTAGGGATTTTATAACTTATTCCACAGGTTTGTTTGTTTTTTCTTAATGACTGTGGGATGTGAGGGGAAACATTTGCACAAAAGCCTGGCTTGTGGTGGCAAAAAATCAATTATATATGTTTCTTTAAGTGATGGAGATTTAAGGAACATCATTCCCAACATAGCTAATATTTCATTGCCTGTTCTCTATGTGCCAAGTATTGTTCTAAGCACTTTTGTGTATTGACTCACTTAATCTTCACAACAAACCTATGAAATAGATACCATTAGTCTCCTACATTTTTTTAGATGAGGAAAGTGAGACACAGGGATATAAAGTAAGTTGCAGAAGATCATAAGTAGCCAGAACCCAGATTGTCTGGCTCACTCTGCCCACTGCATCACCCCCAGGAACTCCTCAAGAAGATTCTATTCCAGACCCTCAGGGAGCACAGAGTTCTACCCAGCAGGAAGTGCCTTTAAGGTTTTATAAGAGAAAGTAGTACTAAGGGCAGGTAGATGTGTAATATTTTGAATCTAAAATGTAAAAAAAAAAAAAAAGACATCCTAATTTCAGCCAAGTTAAGCTAGAGTATCTCTATAACCCACATACTCTTTTGTTAAAAAAAAAATGTCAGGATACACATAGAAGCAGGTGAGTGGAATCATCGAGTGTTGGTTAAATCTAATAACAGATTCAAGTACAGGTATAGTTTGCTTTATGGACTCTGCATTTCTTCTCAGTAGTGTGGAGAAGGAATCTGCTTTTTGTATCAAAGTTTGTTATCAAAGTCAGATTATGATCTTATAGGTCTCCAATAACCTCTGCCCTATTAATGGAGTGAATGAGGAAAGGAGCCTAGAACATAGTGCCTGATATGATACTCTATAATATAGTACAGGGCCATGTCTGCTAGGGGACTGAGTCACATCCACTTTCAAATTTTTTCTCCAGTTTTATTGATACATAATTGATGTATAGCTGCATCCTTTTAAAAAATAAAACTTCTGTGCTTGCTTTCAGTATTTCATAACTCTGAACCCACACACATGCTCTTAATATTTTTCTTATATAATTCTTTTAGGAATTCACTAAGTTCATACATTCATATTCCCTCTAGAACATTCTCTCTTCTCTGCTAACATATAATCAGCTAGAAAATTCCTTACATACAGTGTTTTATATGATGTCAAGTTGTCCCTTTGACAGTATAATATAGTGGCTAAACGCACAGATTCTGGAGTTAGGTCACCTGGGTCTAAGTTTTGAATTTGCCATTTACTGTCGGATGACCCTGGGAAAGTCACTTTACCTCTTAGTGCCTCATGTTCCTTATCTGTAAAATGGTTGTCATGAACATTACATTTTATATCTACATTTACACACACACACATACACACACACACACGTCTTAGGACAGCTCATGGGCATAGTAAGCACTATGTGAGTATTAGCTAGTAGCAGTCTTTTATCCATGCTATTAGCTTAAAAATCTACACATAAAATGAATACCTAGGATGAGGAATATTGGCATGCCTAAATTTCTTTTGTGTGATGAATTAGGAGACAGCATAGTGTGAATCAGTAAATAGCTGTGGAGCCTTTTACCCATTATTTTTGACCTTTATCTAAGAGCTGCAAATAGCTGCAAAAATGACTAATGAGTTTCTCCTGTTTTTCCTTTCAAACTGCTAGAGGTTAGTGAAGGGGCAGTGACACAGACAGGTGTGGCTGGGAGGCAGCAAGAACATAGTGGGTATGGGTCTCCCCCTACATAAACCATAGACGGAATTATTTGCCTCTACATTACTGAACCCTAACATTGAAGCATTTCTTTTCATTTCTTTCCTCGCATCAGACCAGAAGCTTTGATGGCGGAAGAGTCCAAACCCAAACCAGCATGGAGCCAGAGCTACTTCTTTCCTGAGGAGCAATTCTCTTTCCTGGGCTGGGGCTCGGATAAGCAGCACCTCAACACTGCAGACTTCAGTGAACCCAAGACAACAGGGTTTGCTATTACAGTTGTCAAGTCCATGGCACCGCTTGCTTATTCTATTCCCATTTCATTCTGCAACCATGGAAGAGGCTGGGGCCATTGGGGATATACCACAAGTGAAGAGATGTTATCTCTTCTCAGGCCAAAGACCTGCACCACATCAGGCAATCTCAGAAGAGCTCACGAGAGATGTTGTACACCATGACAAGTATTTGGCAGGGGTGCTAAACCCAGCCTCCAACATGGTGACAATTGCTGAGGTCCTGGGTGACCTTTTTGCTGTGGGAGAGCTGCTGTGTGTGTGTGTTGGGGGTGGGGGTGTTATTTCCAGCAGGAGTGGCACCGCCAAGAAAGAAGAAATGATGAGGGTGTCCAGGAAAGCCATGGGATTCCTTTGTAAGCCAGCAGACTAAATAGACCTGGGGATGGGCTGGCATCCAGGATGGGTAGGAGGGAGGCCAACAGTCTTAAAGGATGAATAGCTAAGGTCTCAGACATGTTCTCACCATGTAGCCCCTTCCTAGGGATCCATATATTGAGACCATGAACCAAGGAGAATCACTGATGATCAGAAACCCAGAACTTGAGGAGACTATTTTTTCTGGATTTTAGTAGGGTATTAATGATGAAACCCATTAATCTTGAAAGAAGTCTCACTAGCTGTGGAAGTCAGGGATGTAGAAATAGCCTTCTCATTTCTTCAAGTTGGCCTTAACTTAGTTTCTGGAAAGAGCCTTCATATGGCCTGTTTATGTTTGAACAAGCCCTCCTAGTCCATTATTTCCTTATTTTACAACTCCTTGGTGAACCTGGGTCCCATTTTACAAATGGAGAAATAAAGAAGCAGGAAGGTCAGCAGATTCTCAACAGAGGTACTCAGATGTTCATTTTTTTTGTTTCCACAGACAAGATTTTCAGCACTTCTCACCTCCTCAGGGGGCCCCAGGGATCCCTACCTCTTACTCAACTTACTACAGTATTTCTGTGGCCAAAGCAGAGCTGTTGAACAAGTTGAAAGACCAGCCTGAGATGTTAGAAATTGGCCTAGGAGAGGAGGAAATTGACCACGAACTGGCTCAAAAAAAGGTGACGTTTTTGGCATGCCTTAGAAGTTTTCAGCATTTGCTTGAGTGTGGCCAGAGGTTGACCTATCTTCTACCTTCTCCAGAATATCTTGGTGCATTCCTATATCTTCAGTATAGAAATCAAATAGCCTCTCTGGGTTTCTCACAAATGCAGCTCCAGTCTCTTTTTGATCTAGTCAATAGCAATAGTAATAATATAGTAACCATCATCATCATCATCACCACAGTGTTGCTCAAATCCTAAAAACATCTCTACAAGGTAGGCATTACTGTGTTCTTTTTACCAGTTGAGAGGACCAGTCTACCCAGGGTTACAGACTAAGGGTAAATCCAGGACTTGAAGTCAGTGCTCTCTGAGTTTCTACTCTGAAATAAGCAAGCCTTGTTAAATAACTTGTTATCCAAGGCACATCCGAATTTTTCCTAGTGAGCTCTAACCAGTGGCAGCAATGATTGTATTCTCTGTAACTTTCTGGAGGAGAGAACAGACTGACCAAAAAAAAAAGAAAAAAAAATTATAGGCCAGTCAACTTTAATATTTATTTGCAAGTATAATCAATTATCTCCTAAAAATACTAGAATAGATAAATGGAGATGACGTTGTTCTGAAGCCTCCCCTTTCTTCCTCTAAGTACCCCTAGCGTGGGTTTCTAATCAAATTCCTGGAATCACTTTGCCCTCCCTGCACTTACCCCTTTTATTTCATAAGCAAATAGGGTTTCCATGGCAACCTCAAAGGCCCAATTTACTACTTGGTAGACATCTGAGCTCAATGTAAATTGCTCTTCTGCCCATATTTATTATTAAGGACACGACCTGTACAAAAGCTCAAGGCCATTTGCAAGAGACCCCCACCACTTTCCAATCTGAAGCAAAGGGTCAGGGAAATAATAGGAGGCATGGTAGAATCAAAGTTTTATTGATTCAGATGCCTGCTTCCTTGGATTCCATGTTTCCTGAGCATGACAAGGCTCCTCCTAGCTTAGCCAGGACCTTTTTATTAGGAGCAAACCTAATAAATGTCTGACGAGGAGAAGCGAGAAATGATCAGAAATGGCAAAGCACAGAACAGCAGATAGTGAACTGAAGTGATTGTGGGTGTGCTAGGACAGTTTTTGTCTCTGAAGAAAATAGGTGAGGAAGGTCACCAATCAGCAATATCCCAGAACAGTCACTCAGCTCTAGCTGGTCTGTGATGACTCAACAGCTCTATCCACTACACTTTCCCTAGAGCTGAAGTTCAGGTTGCAAAGCCCAAGTGCTGAGAAACAAAAGGCTGTTTCTACTTTCATCCCTCCAGGTCTGTGGAACCTAAGAGCTGGGGTTAGGTAGGCGATTTTGCAAGTTGATCATTTGGCCCCCAGCCTTCCCTTGTCCTTGGCATTGAGTTTTTCTGGGGAAAGCAGAGGGTGTGGATATAACTGAGAGCCTCTTGGCATCTAATTGTGTTGCCTGATTCATATCATTGATCCTTAATTCCCAGTGGGTTTTGGAATTTTCCCTAAATGTCTACCTGTTACATTTTACATTAAAATAATGGTGATCTCCTGACTTTTGACTGCTTCTGAAATATGACAACTGGCCCAGACCCAGAGCAGGCACTCTTGTCCTTTGTCACCTTGGACATCTCTAAATAAATGACTAGAAAGGAATATGCTCTAGATAACTACAGGCTTATGGTCTGAGAGTTCCCAGCCTGGAAGAGTACACTGAAGCATATTTCCTATATACAAGACAATATTCTAAACATGTAGCATGTATTAATTATGTTATATATTTCATTCACATAACAACACTATGAGTTAGTAATACTGTTACTCTATCTTTTAGACGGTAAAATTGAGGCACATAGAAATTGAGTAATTTGCTCAAGTTCACACCACTATTTTGTGTCAGAGCTGGAGTTGAAACCCATGTAGTCTGGCATCAGAGTCCTTGCCATTAACTATAATGTGATACTGACTGCAAGGGCTGGGGACAACCTGGGACAGGTCTATTCTTATAAGGACCTTGCAGCTAGACAGGTATCCCTTCACTCAGAGTGCCTGGTGATTGTGGTGGCAGTTGTAGCGGCAGTAGCAGTAGTAGTAACAGCATCAATAAATATGTATCGAGCACTTAATGTACCAGGCACAATATTAAGTATTTTACTTCTATGATCTCATCTAATCCTTACAACAATGGAGGGCTGGGGGCAGGAGACATACTTCTCTAATTTATAGATGAGAAAACAGAAGTCATAGTAGGATTGGGTATCTTGTCCAGGGTCACGCAGTTTGGAGGAGGTGGAATTGAAAACCAGATATCTCTAACTCCAAAACACCACTCTACCACACTGCTGCTGCGAAGTCACTTCAGTCGTGTCCGACTCTGTACGACCCCATAGACGGCAGCCCACCAGGCTCCCCCATCCCTGGGATTCTCCAGGCACGAATACTGGAGTGGGTCGCCATTTCCTTTTCCAATGCATGAAAGAGAAAAGTGAAAGTGAAGTCACTCAGTCTGTCTGACTGTTAGCGACCCCATGGACTGCAGCCCACCAGGCCACTCCGTCCATTGGATTTTCCAGGCAAGAGTACTGGGGTGGGGTGCCATTGCCTTCCCCACTCTACCACACTACCTTCCCATAAGTGCAGTTCTACAACTGGTTACACCTATAGGGGAGACAAATCAGAAGACACATATAGTGCTTCCCTTGAGAAACTTAGCCAGTAGTAGGAGAGGGATCAGATGTACACACAGGAAACAAAAAGTCAACAACTTCAAATTACACTCTCAAGTGCTCTCATTTCAAAAGACTGAAGAAGTTAGAAAAGAAAAAGATAATTGAGAGAGGAGTTATGGGGACAGGAGCTTCCAGTAGGGAGAGTGGGTCAAAGCTGGGCTCTAAAGAAAGAATGGGAATAGCCAAAGTAAAGGAAGAGATAAAGAGCTGGCAGAACTTCATAAGCAAATCAGGAACATAAGAGTGA
Organism: Oreotragus oreotragus; assembly: GCA_006410675.1. NCBI lineage: Eukaryota > Metazoa > Chordata > Mammalia > Artiodactyla > Bovidae > Oreotragus > Oreotragus oreotragus. Next base: position 339,550 of record SJYX01007497.1, read on the forward strand.
TTGTTGTGAACACAGTGTGAGGAGCTAATCCTCAGAGGTTCTGAGGAGTGAGATTAGAATGATAGGGTGAGGCCAAGCTGAATAATAATAGCAGCTGCTTTTATTGAGTACTCAGTCTGTGCTAAACCTTTGGCATGCGTTATCTCACTGAACCCTTATTACAATTCAGTGAAATAGATACTGCAATTACCCCCATACTACAGATAAAATAAAACTCCTTAAAGAAATTCACCTAAGGACTTCCCTGGCAGTCCAGTGGTTAGGACTCCATGCTTCCATTTCAGGGGGCACGAGTTTGATCCTTGGTCAAGGAACTAAGATCCTGCATGCTGTGTGGTATAGCCAAAAAAGAGAGAGAGAGAGAGAAAGGAAGGAAGAAATGCACCTAAGGTCACATAGCTAGGAAGTGGCAGAGCTAGCAGTCAAACTTAGTCATTGTGACTCCAGAACTCCAGTCTTAACCAAAAGGCCTCAGAAGTCGAACTGAGTGGGGGAAGATCTAGCACAGTGCCATCAACATTGGAGAAGGCAATGGCACCCACTCCAGTACTCTTGCCTGGAAACTCCCATGGACGGAGGAGCCTGGTAGACTGCAGTCCATGGGGTCGCTGAGAGTCGGACACGACTGAGCAACTTCACTTTCACTTTTCACTTTCATGCATTGGAGAAGGAAATGGCAACCCCCTCCAGTGTTCTTGCCTGGAGAATCCCAGGGATGGGGGAGCCTGGTGGGCTGCCGTCTATGGGGTCGCACAGAGTCTGACACGATTGAAGTGACTTAGCAGCAGCAGCAGCAGCAGCCATCAACATCAGAGGTACTAAAATGGAGTGAAGGAGAATTGAGGAAGCACAGGGAAATACTTAATGGCAGTGCTTTTCCAACCTATGCTCTTGCAGACATTCCTTTTTATATTTAATAAACAACAAGTATTTAGTGAATTGCATTTGGCAAATGAGAATTAACTGGTGGGTACCACTCACCTAACACCAAGAAGTTTGGTGGTGACAGAGATTCCTAGCAGGTCTGCAGGGATGGGGGAAAGGCACCCATTCAGAAAACTGAAATTGCTCATGACTCTCAGGTTTCCTTCGTTTCCAGTGACGAGGGAAGAGCCCACCATCTGTGACTTGAATCTCAAAACAGATGTTCCAGGCTCAGATCTGTTTCTGTCGGTCCCCATTCTCATCCTTTGCTTTATTTCTCCTAGGTACAGCTTATTGAAAGCATTGGCAGAAAACTTTCTGTCCTGCGGGAGGCCCAGCGAGGACTGCTGGAGGACATCGCTGCCAATTCTGCCCTTGGGGAGGAGGTGGAGGCCAACCTAAAAGCCCTCTGCAAATCCAATGAGTTTGAAAAATACCGTTTGTTTATCGGGGACCTGGACAAAGTAGTCAACCTGTTGCTGTCGCTCTCTGGTCGGCTGGCACGGGTGGAGAATGCTCTCAACAGCATCGATTCAGAGGCCAACCAGGAGAAGGTAGGGTTGAGATCTCCAGGGTATGGATGAAAGGAAGTGCCATCTGCTTCTTCCCAAGACTCCTTTCAGTTTTGGCTAGTCTGGGAGGCAGTAGACCATAGTGTGAAGAATACAGGCACTGGCTTTTAAGTGGAAATTCTGGCTTACGCACTAACTAACTGCGTGATTGTGGGCAAAGTCGCCTAACCTCATCCTATCTCCATCTCGTCAAAAGTAGGATGACCCTACTACCTACCTCATGAGGTTGTGAGACTTAAATTAGGTAATCTGTGTTAATAATTTAAAACAGAGCCTAGAACAAGGTAAATACTGAATCAGTGCTAGCTGCCAGTGATAGTAATAATAGTATCAAGTAGTTGAGATTAGGAGGCTGTCCATTTCATAGGTTGGAGCATTCTGTGTACATTCTTGAACCCAAACTGCATTACCTCTTCCTGTCCACGTGGTTTTTAGATACAAAATTTGAATTCACAGTAAAAGGCACGTATGCTTTTGCATACACACATGGATTCATCCTCTCACATTCACAAACTATGTTGAAAACCATCATCACAGTGATAGTTTTTCACCGGATGGAACATGTTCCAGCTGACTTTGTCAGAGCCTTCCTCCACCCCAACCCCAATGGTGGTCCACAGAGTAAAAACAGTTTAGAGATGAAAAGCAGAGATCACACATCCCCCTGTCCAGAATTGCTCTTGTATTTATTCTCCCCTTGCTACAGAAAGGGAAGGCTTTTGCATGAAGGTAGACTTCAGGGCAGGAAATCTAGACCTGATGACTGAGCAGAGGGACTAGTGGTTTTGTGGGAGCATCCTTGGTAGAGTACTACATTGATCAGATAACTGGATTGGGATGGCCCTTATTGGTCTTCTGCTTTCCCAGTTGGTGCTGATAGAGAAGAAGCAGCAGCTGACAGGGCAGTTGGCAGACGCCAAGGAGCTGAAGGAGCATGTGGACCGCCGGGAGAAGTTGGTGTTTGGCATGGTCTCCCGTTACCTGCCTCAGGACCAGCTCCAAGATTACCAGCACTTTGTGAAGATGAAATCTGCTCTCATCATTGAACAGCGAGAGCTGGAAGAGAAGATCAAGCTCGGGGAAGAACAGCTCAAATGTCTCAGGGAGAGCCTGCTCCTGGGGCCCAGTAATTTTTAATTTCTACCAGCAGACTGCCTACACCATCCCTGCCCCACCACAGTGGGAAGTGCTTTCAGTCCTTGTTAGCAGTTTATTAGCAAAGTAGATAGCAGTTAGTTAGCAGTTTGTTCCATATTCTCTCACTGTCCCTTAACCTAGTGGTGTTCCCAACCATCTAAGAAGGCCTGGAGAGGCCCCAAGCTTCTACCTGAGAGAGAGCAGAAGCAAGAAGTAGGAGCTGAAGCAAAGTGTGATCATACAACCACATTCTTCTTCTCAGGTTGCACTGCCAAATACTCACCCCACAACAGAACCAACAAAGTGCCTTCATTCTTCTTTGTACTAGGATACCGGGAGCATCCTGCACTCGCCACCCCCCAGACTTTGAAGTCTCAGAGAGCAGTTGCCCATGCAGCTCCACTCTGTCCCAAGGCTTGTGGCCCAGACATTTCCCAGGGAGATCTGACTGTCTTGAGGACTTGACCTACCACCAGCTTTAGGGTTTCACTGCAGCTTTGCAGTAGGAAGCACAGACGTATAGATGACATTTAACAGAACGTGAGCAATAGTTGAGAATCCCTAGGTACCCCGCTAGAAGGAGCTATGCTTAAACAAGCTGGCTCCACTCCCACCTTCTGCAGCATCTAACTGAGGGGTAGGAGGCCTATTTTTAGCCCTGGCTAGTGTGGCCCTCCCCTTGTACTAAGGCTTTGACTTACCACTTCAGGTTTCATCTTGCCTTTTCATTACTGGGGGTTCCAAGTACCTATCCTAAAGGCTTCACACTATGGGGAATAGCTCTACTAAAGCTGACTTCTTGATACATGTTTTATTATTGGGGGAGAGGGGATTGTTATATTTTAAATGGCCTTTCAATTTTATTTATTTTTATGTCTTTATTATTTTTTTCTTTTTTAAACTAATAAGGTAAGAAGGGAGTTGGAGAGGGGGAAGTTAGCTGAGAAAGAAAGTATTTTCTGTAGATCAGCCTGAATCCACCATCACTAGGTAAGTGGGCACCAAGGCCTTGAATTCTTCCCACCATAGCTGACAAGAGTCTGAGGGAGGAGTTCTCACTTCCAACTCAGAGCTGTGGCCTGGCCCTATATTTCCCTTGAAGTCTGGATGACCATGAGCTTAGAGTTCCCCAATAGGCTTCCATTTTTTCTTGCTTACTTTTTCTTGAAACCAAAGAAAGGGACAAAGTTTCACTCATTTCTCTGCCATTTCCAGGCTGAGGAAGGCATAGAGGTGAGCTCAGGAAGAGCTCCTCTGTCTGTTGTTTTCTTAGCCTGTGGCCTGGCTCAAGGAAGCGAAGTTCATTGATAGCTGGAAGCTCCAGCCAGGACTAAACCCTCAGAACAAGTTATAATCGAGGATCTTAGGCACAAAATAATGAATGCTGCTCCTATGGTGAAGGTCCTATCACCAGTAGCCAGTTTCTGTCCTGGAAAAGCCGCCAGGTGAGTGATGGCAGGAAAGGAATTGTGACCAAACTCTGCCCCATTATCCAGCTCAGTTACCTGTTCCTCGTTAACTGGGGCCCATGCTTGATATTGTACAATGCTGCTCAGACAGACCAGGTGTCGCTTCTAGTTACTGCTGAGTTCCTCCGGGTCCTTGGAGGTTAACTGTAGCAGCAGAGGTGCCTCATTCACCCAAAGAATTTGCCAAGGAACTCTGCTGCTGCTACAAATACTGGTTGCTAGCTTCTGTTTCCTCTTCATTGTATTTGGAAACAATGGAAGAATCCTTGCCAGCAGGGTGTCCTGGGGGAGGGGGGGACCTGAAGTACACTGTTGCTGTTAGAACCACTGTTAAAATATCAACCTGCCATTCTCCCATCAAGTGGAGGATTATACTTTATTCAGGATGGCTGATGGCTTATGAAAAGGCTAGGTTTATCTAAGCCAAGGTTGAGGAATATGGGGGAGTACTTCAAGTAGAGGCTGTGATTGCCATCTTTTTTCTTTTTAACAGGCTCTTAGACAAAGAGTGAGCAGGCTGAGAGCAACTGAGGCAATGAGGCCAGTGTAGCCCATTATTCTAAGATTTTTTTTTTTTTTAGCCAAAACAACTTTTTGGAAGTAGAGCCCAGGGAAAAGAGTGGCCACTTACATGGACACCATGACCATGGTCTGGGCTTTTGTAGTCAGCTTTAGAATGCTGTGTGCTGTGCCTAGTTGTGTCTGACTCTTTGAGACCCCATGGACTGTAGCCCACCAGGCTCCTCTGTCCCTGGGATTTCCCAGGCAAGAATACTGGAGTAGGTTGCCATTTCCTTCTCCACAGCATTAGAATGATTGTACCTTAAATGTACCTTAAGTATATCAGACTAAAGGGGTGTTGGAGAAGACTCTTGAGAGTCCCTTGGACTTCAAGGAAATCCAACCAGTCCATCCTAAAGGAGATCAGTCCTGAATATTCATTGGAAGGGCTGATGCTGAAGCTGAAACTCCAATGTTTTGGCCACCTGATGTGAAGAACTAACTCATTTGAAAAGACCCTGATGCCGGGAAAGACTGAAGGCAGGAGGAGAAGGGGACAGAGGATGAGATGGTTGGGTGGCATCACCAACTCAATGGACATGAGTTTGAGTAAACTGGGAGTTGGTGATGGACAGGGAGGCCTGGCATGCTGCAGTCCATAGGTCGCAAAGAGTCGGACACGACTGAGTGACTGAACTGAACTGAAAAAATACCATTGACTCTGGTTGTTTGTGTCCCTTATCCTACCTCCAATTCTCAAATTGGAGTCAGAGCACAAAAATGCTTTCTTCACACAGAGAGTCAATTTCCAAAGCACTTAATAAAAGAACCCCCAAACTGTATTGAGCAGTGAAGCTTGGCAGACAAAGGTAAACTACCAGACAGGCACAGATGCCCCACACTGCTGATGTGGCAGGCTCATTGTGGTGATCGCACTACAAAGTTGCCAGTATTTCTTGAAACGCAGTGTCTCTTGCCTGTTCTCATTTCTTGGGCTCAGGCCTCCACCTGCCAGGAAGTAGCAGTTTGGAAGGCAGGGACTTCTCTAAAGACAGAGTTATTGGTCTTGACTTCTGCCTTCTCCTTTCAAATACCCATACAGGCCACAGAGGATAATGGGTAAGTACAGTAGTTGAAATATAGAGAGGAATCAATGTAAGGGGCTCTGGGTAATTGAGTCTCCTACCGGCTGCAGACTCAGCCAGGGTGGAGCAGTAAATACTCAAGGGGAACCCAAGAGAAAGGACAGAGACACTGAAAATAAAGCCCCAGAAAGGGAGAGAAAGAGACTGGAAGCTGAGGAACAGAGAGGGCGAAAAGATGAAAAGCCACTTTCAAGGGTCAGATTCAGGTTCTGTTCTCCATTTCACCTGATGTGCCAAAAAGCTGCCAAGGGGCAACAGAGCCTCAGCCTTAACCCCAGTCTCCCGAAAGGTGCTCTTCTGCCAACAGCAGGCCCCAAATGGAGGAAGCTAGGCACACTTCTGGACTACTTCCTCCTGTCGAGGGCTTGGTGTCTCCCACCATTTTTGCCAAAGGAGTTGTCTATGCCGGTAATATTTCTGTAACAGCGTATTATATTCTTTGCAGATTAGTAGGTCTTTAGAGGGGGGTGGGGCAGGGGCAATTTCTGTAGAAAAAGAAGAAGTGTTTGTTGTACAACTGTTGGGGGGGCATCTATCCCATGTGAAGCTATTATTTTTCTGAATCTTATTGTTTCTGCATTTGTGTCCTCCGCCAATCCCTTCTTGGCTGACATTGATAATGCCTGCCAGATTGTCATCAAGGATCATGCTTCAATAAAAGGTGCTAAGGACAAAAAAAAAATTCTCATGTGTTTTGACTAAGGTGATGGAAATTCCCTAGTATTCTGCTGAAAAGTGTTGGAAAGGAATTTGGTCACCTATCCATAGTCCTTTATAGATAACCATATGATCAGAGCCTTACCCACAGCCCTAAACCCTTACCCCGGCCCCTCAGGGATAGCACTGATACTTCACCATTTGTTATCCTAATTGAAAATTCATAAAGAGTCAACAATAGGCATGATCTCAAGTGTAGACCACAGCAGTATGCAGAGTCCAGTTCTGGAGTCAATCCTGATCAGAGATGAGCCAATTTGTAGACCTCCTCCAATCCTGAATTCTGTCTACTAGTATCATCTGACTTCTACCTGATAATTTGGTCTCATACCTTTACTCTTAGTTGCTGATCAGTTCTCCAAGATAACCTCAAAATTCAGACCCAAATGCACTCCAGGCAGGTCCTGTGATGCTGAAAAGCTTACTTGCACCCCCTCCCATCCGGATATTATTCATATCCTAACTGATCTCATCCTACTCTAGATAGCCAGTGCAGTGGAGTGGAAAGAGCCCAGTTTGGGCATTAGAATGAACTGTGTTCTAATCCTGATTTTGCCACTTCTTCTATGAATCTGGCTTATTTGCTCAGCTTCTGAGTTCATTTTCTTATCTATAAAATGGAAACAGTAATATGTATCTTACAGGACTCCTGTGGCTTAAAAATAGGAAATGATAGCCACAAGCTATCTATTGAGAGGTTGTTAGAAAGGCAGGATGCCAGTTTGTATTCAAAACCCACTGACAATAGTCTACATTTTAACTAGACTCCCAGGAGATTCATGTGCATATTAAAAGATGAGAAGCACTGACTTATCACAAACAGGCTCAGTACATAGTAACTATCATTCTAGTCATTATTTATTCAACTCATTATTCTCTAATCCAGACATATCCTTGCTTTTCTCATACTTCTCACAACTACCTGCCTATATGAATTTAGCAAGGTTGCAGCATACAAGATGAATATATAAAATCACTTCTGTTTCTGTACACTAGCAATGAACAATCTGAAAACAATTCTATTTATAGTTGCATCAAAAAGAATAAAATACTTAATACATTTAACAAAAGTATAAGAATTTTATACTGAAAGCTAAGAACATTGTTGAAAGACAGTAAACTATTATTATCCTAAAAAAAAAAAGAAAAAAAAAGAAAAAAAAATATAAATAAATATAAAGACACCCTATGTTTATGGATTGGAAAACAATATTATTTGTATCACAGTACCACTCATATTGACCTACAGATTCAATGTAAGCATTGTATTGGATGCTTTTGAGAATCCTTTTGAGAATCCTAGCTGGCTTCTTTGCATAAATGGAAAAGTCAAACCTAAAATTCATTTAGAATTGCAAGGGGCCCAGAATAGTCAAGACGGTCTTGTAACAAAGCTGGACCACTCACACTTCTCAATTTCAAAATCAAGTCTCACTACAGAGCTACAGTAATCAAGATAGTATGATATATGCACAAGGATAGATATATAAAGAAATAGAATAATATTGAGAGTATAGAAATAAATCCTCATATTGATGATCAGTTAATTTTCAATAGTGGTGCCAAGACAATAGAATGGAGAAAGAATAATCAACAGGTGGTTCAGGGACAACTAGATATCCACATGGACAAGAATGAAGTTGAATCTCTTTCTTACACCATACAGCAAAATTAACTTGAAATGGATTATAAAACTAAATGTAACTAAATATATTAAAACTATAAAACTCTTAGAAAAAAAAAACATAGAAATAAATCTTCCTGGCTTTGGGTTAGGCAATGATTACTTAGGTAAAACCCCAAAAGCACAAGTGCCAAAAATATCAATAAGTTGGAGTATATAAAAATTTAAAACATTTTTGCTGCAAACAATACCATCAAGAAAGTGAGAAGACAGTCCACATAACTGGAAATGTATATAATATTGGGCTTTTATTCAGAACATGTAAAGAACTTTTTTTTTTTTTAAAGAGCTTCCATTTTATTTTACTTTACAGTACTCTACTGGTTTTGGCATACATTGACATGAATCTGCCACGGGTGTACATGAACTCCCAAACATGAACCCCCCTCCCACCTCCCACCCCACATTATCCCTCCGGATCATCCCCATACACCAGCCCCAAGCATCCTGCATCCTGCATCGAACACAGACTGGCGATTCATTTCTTACATGATAGTATACATATTTCAATGCTATTCTCCCAAATCATCCCTCCCTCTCCCTCTCCCTCTCCTTCTCCCTCAGAGTCCATAAGTCCGCTCTACACATCTGTATCTATTTACTCAGTCTTAGAATACACAGAAAGAAGTTTACAATTTGTAGTCCTATATTTAGTGGAAATCAAACCTACTAGTTTAAAATATTTTTGTTTTTGCTTTTCACCTGAAAACATAAAATAACATTGCTCTGTTCAAATATGACTTAATTACCCCCACCCTGCAGTGTGGGTATATTATACTACTAAATCTATTTGTTTTTCTTTGTATTCCATTTTAGTTTTTTCCACATTTTTTATTTTCTAATTTTTATATCAGTAGACATTAACATATTTCCAAATATCAGAGGTATATAAGAAGATGTGATCATAAACATTCTCCTTCTGCCCACCACTTCTATTCTGTCCCTTTCCTTTATACTCCATTTCTACCCGCTTCTTATAGGTACCCAGTTTCACTAGTTTCTGGCTTATTTATCTTCGTAAATTTTTCCCAAATGAACAGACCATGTATGTCTTCTTATTTCTCTTTATTACGTAAAAAGAAAGCACCGTATATGCACTTCCTCCCATATAACAGATAATTTTGGAATTCACTACGTATAAGTTCAGAGATATTCCTCATTATTTTTACACTTTATAGCACCTCATTATGTAAATAACTATTTCAAATCCCAAAAGATGATACTGTTAAAGTGCTGCAGTCAATATGCTAGCAAACTTGGAAAACTCAGCAATGGCAACAGGACTGGAAAATCTGTTTTCATTCCAACCCCAAAAGAAGGGCAATGCCAAAGAATGTTCAAATTACTTTACATTTCACATTCTAGTGAGGTAATGCTCAAAATCCTTCAAGCTAGGCTTCAACAGTACTTGAACCAAGAACTTCCAGATGTACAAGCTGGATTTAGAAAAGGCAGAGGAACCAGAGATCAAACTGTCAGCATCCCTTGGATCATAGAAAAAGCAAGGGAATTTAAAAAAAATCTATTATACTGCTTCATTGACTACAGAAAAGCTTTTGACTCTATATATCACAACAAACTGAAAAATTTTTAAAGAAATGGGAATACAAGGACATCTTACTGACCTCGAGAAACTTGTACACAGGTCAAGAAGCAACAGTTAGAACCAGACTTGGGACAATAGACTGGTTCAAAAGAAATGACAAGGCTGTATATTGTCAACCTACTTATTTAACTTATATTCAGAGTACATCATATGAAATGTCAGGTTGACTGAATCACAAGCTGAACTAGAGATGGATAGGAGAAATAGCAACAGCCTCAGATATGCAGATGACACTTTAATGGAAGAAAGAGAGGAGGAACTAAAGAGCCTCTTGATGAGGGTGAAAGAAGAGAGTGAAAAAGCTGGCTTAAAACTCAACATTAAAACACTAAGATTATGGCATCCAGTCCCATCACTTCATGGCAAATAGATGGGGAAAATGTGGAAACTGTGGCAGATTTTGTTTTCTTGAGCTCCAGAATCTCTGCAAACAGTGACTGTAGCCCCAAAGGTAAAGGATCCTCCTTGGAAGAAAAGCTATAACAAACCTAGACAACATNCACTAAGATTATGGCATCCAGTCCCATCACTTCATGGCAAATAGATGGGGAAAATGTGGAAACTGTGGCAGATTTTGTTTTCTTGAGCTCCAGAATCTCTGCAAACAGTGACTGTAGCCCCAAAGGTAAAGGATCCTCCTTGGAAGAAAAGCTATAACAAACCTAGACAACATGTTGAAAAGCAAAGACATCATTTTGCTATCAAAGTCTGTATAGGCAAAGAAATGGTTTTTCCAGTAGTCTCGTATGGATGTGAGAGTTGGACCATAAAAAAGGCTGAGCACTGAAGAACTGATGCTTTCAAACTGTGGTACTGGAGAAGACTCTTGAGAGTCCTTTGGACAGCAAGAAGATCAAACCAGTAAATCCTAAAGGAAATCAACCATAGAAATTCATTGGAAGGACTGATGCTGAAGCTGAAGCTCCAATTCTTTGGCCACCTGACGAAGAGCCAGCTCACGGGGAAAAACCCCCATGCTGGGAAAGATTGAGGGCAGGGGAAAAGGGTGCAACAGAGGATAAAATGGCTGAATGGCATCACTGACTAAATGAACACGAGTTTGAGCAAACTCTGGGAGATTGTGAAGAACAGGGAAGCCTGGTGTGCTGCAGTCCATGGGGTTGCAAGGAGTCAGACACAACTTAGTCACTGAACAGCAACAACAATGTAAATAACCATAGTTTATTTCGTATTTTCCTATATGAAGGGCATTTATGTTCTATTTAAAGTTGCGCAATTCTGCTGCAATGAACATTGGGGTACATGTGTGTGTGTGTGTCTCTCTCTCTCTCTCTTTTTTTTTTTTTTTTTTTTACTTTATTTTACTTTCCAGTACTGTATTGGTTTTGGCATACATTGACATGAATCCATCATGGGTGTACATGAACTCCCAAACATGAACCCCCCTTCCCACCTCCCACCCCACATCATCCCTCCGGATCATCCCCATACAACCAGCCCCAAACATCCTGCATCCTGCATCGAACATAGACTGGCGATTCATTTCTTACATGATAGTACACATATTTCAATGCTATTCTCCCAAATCATCCCACTGTCACCCTTTCCCTCTCCCTCTCCCTCAGAGTCCAAAAGTCCACTCTATACATCTGTGTCTCTTTTGCTGTCTTGCGTNCCTCCCACCCCACATCATCCCTCCGGATCATCCCCATACAACCAGCCCCAAACATCCTGCATCCTGCATCGAACATAGACTGGCGATTCATTTCTTACATGATAGTACACATATTTCAATGCTATTCTCCCAAATCATCCCACTGTCACCCTTTCCCTCTCCCTCTCCCTCAGAGTCCAAAAGTCCACTCTATACATCTGTGTCTCTTTTGCTGTCTTGCGTACAGGGTCCTCATTACCATCTTTCTAAATTCCATATATATGTGTTAGTATACTGTATTGGTGTTTTTCTTTCTGGCTTACTTCACTCTGTATAATCGGTTCCAGTTTCATTCATCTTATTAGAACTGATTCAAATGTATTCTTTTTAATGGCTGAGTAATACTCCATTGTGTATATGTACCACAGCTTTCTTATCCATTCATCTGCTGATGGCCATCTAGGTAAAAACAAATAATAATACAAAATAAAGTTTTGCAATTCTGTATAATGCTGTAAAAGATAACTTTGTACATGTTTATACCTCTACTTTTGGAAATGTATCTTCAGTGCAAATTCCTATAAGTAGGATTCTTAGTTTAAAAAGTAAACACATATGTAGTTTTGTTAGATATCACCAAATTCTCTAAGAGTTGTATCAATTTTCAATTTACATTTCTACCTCAGATGCATGAGAGCACTCAATTTCCCCACAGTCTCATTAAGCAAATTTGTGTTGTCATCATAGGTTTTAATTTTATCCAATCTAGTAGTTGAGAAATTACATTTCAGTGTACTCTAAATTTGCATTTCTCTTATTGTGAGTGAGCAAGAACATGTTTTGATAGGCTTAAAAGCTATCTTAATTTTTGGTTCTTTTGTGAATCTCTGTTCATATTTTTGTTCCCTTTTATATCATTTTTTCCAGATATTTATCCTAGTTACTCAGCTATCTTTTGACTTTATTTTTTTGAGGTTGAATAGAGTGAAACTGAGGACGTAGCTATTAAATAAGATGCTTCAGATTCACTCTTCAGCCTTCATAGGATAAGATGGATTTCCACCACTGAAAAATCCAGTAGCCATTTTCTTCAGACTACAAATCTCCATCTTGTCCATGGAAACAGCACAGGAAACTTTGTGAAACTCTCACTTAAATCTTGGCAGGTGAAGCATTTATTCTTGTTCATCCTTTTGAGAGTCTTTTTATTTATTTATTTATTTTTTGTCATGTCCCAATTCAAGGCTGTGTGATCTTAGGCAATCACCTTGTCTTCTTTCTCCATCTCATTTGGGATGAGGCAGGCATATTTGAGTTCATTGTTCTTCTCAGCATCACTGGTCCCTGAAAGATCTTGTTCTTGTTTTATTTAAATTGATTGGCACTTGCATGCTCAGTTATGTTCAACTCTTTGAGACCCTATGGACTGTAATCTGTCATGTTCCTCTGTCCATGGGATTGTCCAGGCATGAATCCTGGAGTGAGTTGCCATTTCCTTCTCCAGGGGATCTTCTGGACCCAGGGATTGAACCTGGCTCTCCTGCAACTCCTGCCTTAGCAGGTGGATTCTTTTACCACTGAATCATGTGGGAAGCCCTATTTAATTGATTATTCCCTGTATTAATCAGAATAAGCTAGGACTGTGCTGAAGTAGCAAACACCCTCAAATTCCAGAACCTTAAAACAACGTGTTTATATTTCACTAAAACTACCTCTGCAAAGCATGTTAGTGGGTTAAGGGATTGGGGGAGGGCTCAGCTTCTTTTATTCACTGAGAGATCCAGGCTGATGGAAGTGTCTTCTCAATGTGTGCTTTCATGATTATTTGCAGTAGGCAACTAGAGCATTGGTTGATCTCACACCAGAAATCAAATGCTCTAGTCTAGAATTGGTACACATGAATTCTACCTACAACTGTTCAGATAGAACTAACCCCATGACTAACCCCATGACCTTGCCCAACTAAAGGGTGGAGGGAGGCAAGGAAATGCTATCCTCCCATGGGAGGGAGAATTACCTACAGGTGACCCTTAGAAGACTGTGGTGTTTGCTTTTGTTTCCCTTCTTAACTCTCTTCCTTTCCATAAAGACATTCTAATGTGTTTGATGTGAACCCTTTTATTTGCATATATTCTTGCAAAATATATAGTTTTATGGTTTCTGCTTTTAACTTACATAGATGCTATCATCTTATAGAATTTATTTCTTATTTCAATAAACACTATGTTTTCATTGTTGTTCAGTCACTATTGTGTCTGACTGTTTGTGATCCCATGGGCTGCAGCACGTCAGGCTTCCCTGTTCTTCACCACCTCCCAAAGTTTGCTCAAACTCATGCCCATTGAGTGGGTGATGCCACCCAACCATCTCATCCTCTGTCACCCCCTTCTCCTCCCACCTTCAATACTTCCCAACATTAGGGTCTTTTCCGATGAAAAGACCTTCGCATAAGGTGGCAAAAGTATTTATTGAAGCTTCAGCTTCAGCATCATCCTTCCAGTGAATATTCAGGGTTTATTTCCTTTAGGATTGACTGGTTTGATCTCCTTGATGTCCAAGGCACTTTTGATGTTTGTAATATCCACTTATTTTGCTAAATGTGCCTTTAATCTGTTACTTCTGACTGTTGCATATAGCACATTTTGCTTATCTACTCTGCATCATGGGCACCTAGATTGCCTCTAACTCTCTGCTGTTACAATACTATTATAAGCATCCTTATATAGGTACCCTATAGAATTATAAAAGAATTTTGCAGAAATTTTGTCTAGGAACAGAGTTGCAGAGTACATGTATTCTTTGACTATATACACTGCTACTATTGGCTCTCCTGTCTGCAGTCCTACCAACAGTTGAATCAGGATTCTTCTGTCTCCATATCCTTGCCAGTCTTAGACATTATCCAGCTTTCTAATTGTTGCCTTTCTGATAGGTGTGCAAGTGATGTGTCTGTATGGTGTTTTTGCCTTGTAAACATTTTCATTTTTAACTTTTGTGTGGTCATACAGTCTTTTATTGTGTCTGGATTATAAGCCAGAGTAAGAAAACCTTGTGTACACCCAGGTTATAAAGTAAGCCATCCATGTGTTCTTGCACTTGTGTCATTTTCTTGATTTTACAGGTAAATCCATGATATATTTGATGTTTACTCTTGTGATCGTTCCTGGATTTCCAAAATATATTCTTTTACAAATAAACACCTCTTACTAACACCAAAACCCAAGTTCTCAGCAGACAAGCATGTTGAGTGTCTACTGTTTTACAGTGATTCTATTAAAGCCTTTGGTAAAAAAATAAAATAAAAATAAATCACTTTTTCTGCTCCAAACCCTCCAATAATTTCTTATCTCATTCAAAGTAAAAACTGCTTGGCCCTGTATGATCTGGTTTCCTTTAACCTCTCTGAGTTTTCTGCTGCCTTCCTTTTCTTCCCTCCTCTGGTCACAAAGACTTCTGTTGTTCCAGAATAGACCCTCCATGCTCTGAAGGGTCCTTTGACTACAGAGGGTCTTGTGTGCTCTGCCCAGAATGCTCTTCTCCTAAATATCCCAATGGTCAGCTCTCCATTTCTTTCTGCGTGCATGTGTGGGTGCTAAGTCACTTGAGTCATGTCCAACGCTGTGTGACCTTAGCTACGAGGCTCCTCAATCCTTTGGATTCTTCAGGCAAGACTACTTGTGTGGGTTGCCATGCACCACTCCAGGAGATCTTCCCAACCCGGGGATTGAACCTGCATCTCTTCTGTCTCCTACATTTGCAGGCAGGTTCTTTACCACTAGCGCCACCTGGGAAGCACCCCCCTCCCCCATTTCTTTCTAGTCTTACTCAAAGACACCTTCTCAATCTGCTCTTCCCTGGATAGCTTTTCTCACATTTTTATCTATCTTTCCATTCATATTCCCTTTGATGTACTTTCTGTTTTCCTTAGTTCTTGACTCTATTGAATGTTTTCTATATTTTTACAAGGATCTTATTTATCAGCGTCTATAAGACTCATGATGGTAGGATTGTTTGGTCTCTGGTTTTTCCACGATAAAATCTCCTCGTTCCAAGAATATTGCCTGGAATATGGTGAACACTCAATAAAAAAATTCTTAAGCAAATATATACATGAATCTAATGGAAGAATGAGGATGCTGCACAGGGTTATCCAGCTATACTACACCTATGGCATTAGGTATGCATTGGAAGGAATTTCTAATTATTATTAATAAAACCCAGTTATCAGTTCACTTCAGTTCAGTCACTCAGTCATGTCTGACTCTTTATGACCACATGGAATGCAGCATGCCAGGCTTCCCTGTCCATCACCAACATGAAGAGCTTGCTCAAACTCATGTCCATTGAGTCGGTGATGCCATCCAACCATCTCATCCTCTGTATCCCCTTCTGCTCCTGCCTTCAATCTTTCTCAGCATTAGGGTATTTTCCAAGGAGTCAGTTCTTCATATCAGGTGGCCAAAGTATTGGAGCTTCAGCTTGANGCTTGCTCAAACTCATGTCCATTGAGTCGGTGATGCCATCCAACCATCTCATCCTCTGTATCCCCTTCTGCTCCTGCCTTCAATCTTTCTCAGCATTAGGGTATTTTCCAAGGAGTCAGTTCTTCATATCAGGTGGCCAAAGTATTGGAGCTTCAGCTTGAGCATTACTCCTTCCAATGAATGTTCAGCACTGGTTTCCTTTAGGACAGACTGGTTGGATTCTCAAGAGTTTTCTCCAACACCACAATTCAAAAACATCAACTCGTTGGCACTCAGCTTTCTTTATAGTCTGTCTCTCACTTCCCCACATGACTCCTGGTTAAAAAACAAACAAACAAACAAACAAACAAAAACATATATTTGACTAGATGGACCTTTGCTGGCAGAGTAATGTCTCTCCTTTGCTGTCTAGGTTAGTCATAACTTTTCTTCCAAGGAGTAAGCATCTTTTAATTTCATGGCTGCAGTCACCATCTTCAGTGATTTTGCAGCTCCCAAAAATAAAGTCTGTCACGGCTTCCACTGTTCTCCCATCTATTTGCCATGAAGTGATGGGACCAGTTGCCACGAACTTATTTTTCTGAATGTTGAGTTTTAAGCCAACTTTTTCACTCTCCTCTTTCACTTTCATCAAGAGTCTCTTTAGTTCTTTGCTTTCAAGACCGGGAGCTGACTGTGGCTCAGATCAGGAATTCCTTATTGCCTAATTCAGACGTATATTGAAGAAAGTAGGGAAAACCACTTGACCATTCAGGTATGACTTAAATCAAATCCCTTATGATTATACAGTAGAAGTGAGAAATAAATTCAAGGGATTAGATCTGATAGGGTGCATGAGAACTGTGGATGGAGGTTGACAGCATGGTATAGGAGACACAGATCAAAACCATCCCCAAGAAAAAGAAATGCAAAAAAAGCAAAATGACTATCTGAGGAGGCCTTACAAATACCTGAGAAAAGAAGAAAAGGAAAAACGAAAGGAGAAAAGGAATGATATACCCATTTGAATGCAGAGTTCCAAAGAATAGCAAGGAGAGACAAGAAAGATTTCAGTGATCAGTGCAAAGAAAGAGGAAAACAATAGAATGGGAAAGACTAGAGATCTCTTCAAGAAAATTAGAGATACCAAGGGAATATTTCATGCAAAGTTGGGGCACAGTAAAGGACAGAAATAGTGTGGACTTAACAGAAGCAGAAGATATTAAGAAGAGGTAACAAGAATACACAGAAGAACTATACAAAAAAAGATCTTCACGACCCAGATAAAAACGATGGTATCATCAGTCACCTAGAGCCAGACATCCTGGAATGTGAAGTCAAGTGTGTCTTAGGAAGTGTCACAATGAACAAAGGTAGTGGAGGAGATGAATTCCAGCTGAACTATTTTAATTCCTAAAAGATGATCCTGTGAAAGTGCTGCCCTCAATATGCCAGCAAATTTGGAAAACTCAGCAGTGGCCACAGACTGGAAAAGGTCACTTTTCGTTCCAATCCCAAAGAAAGACAATGCCAAAGAATGCTCAAACTACCTTACTGCACAATTGCACTCCTCCCACAGGCTAGTAAAGTAATCCTCAAAATTCTCCAAGCCAGGCTTCAATAGCGCATGAACCGTGAACTTCCAGATGTTCAAGCTGGATTTTAAAAAGGCAGAGGAACCAGAGATCAAATTGCCAACATCTGCTGGATCATCAAAAAAGCAAAAGAGTTCCAGAAAAACATCTATTTCTGCTTCATTTAGGATTCCAAAGCCTTTGATTGTGTGGATCACAATAAACTGTGGAGAATACTTCAAGAAATGTGAATACCAGACTACCTGACCTGCCTCTCCAGAAATCCGTATGCAGGTCAGGAAGCAACAGTTAGAACTGGACATGGAACAACAGACTGGTTCCAAATAGGAAAAGAAGTATGTTAAGGCTGTATATTGTCACCCTGCTTATTTAACTTATATGCAGACTATATCATGAGAAACACTGGGCTGAAAGAAGCACAAGCTGAAATCAAGATTGCTGGGAGAAATATCAATAACCTCAGATATGCAGATGACACCACCCTTATGGCAGAAAGTGAAGAGGAACTAAAATGCCTCTTGATGAAAGTGAAAGAGGAGAGTGAAAAAGTTGGCTTAAAGCTCAACATTCAGAAAACGAAGATCATGGCATCCGGTCCCATCACTTCATGGGAAATAGATGGGGAAACAGTGGAAACAGTGTCAGACTTTATTTTGGGGGGCTCCAAAATCACTGCAGATTGTGACTGCAGCCATGAAATTAAAAGACGCTTACTCCTTAGAAGGAAAGTTATGATCAACCTAGATAGCATGTTCAAAAGCAGAGACATTACTTTGCCGACTAAGGTCCATCTAGTCAAGGCTATGGTTTTTCCAGTAGTCATATATGGATGGGAGAGTTGGACAGTGAAGAAAGCTGAGCATCGAAGAATTGATGCTTTTGAACTGTGATGTTGGAGAAGACTCTTGAGAGGTCCCTTGGACTGCAAGAAGGTCCAACCAGGCCGTTCTAAAGATCAGTCCTGGGTGTTCATTGGAAGGACTGATGTTGAAGCTGAAACTCCAATATTTTGGCCTCCTCATGCGAAGGGTTGACTCATTGGAAAGACCCCAATGCTGGGAAGGATTGGGGGCAGGAGGGGAAGGGGGCGACAGAGGATGAGATGGCTGGATGGCATCACCGACTCGATGGACATGGGTTTGAGTAGATTCCAGGAAGTGATGATGGACAGGGAGGCCTGGTGTGCAGCGACTCATGGGGTTGCAAAGAGTCGGTCCTAGGTAAATTAGCCAAATAATTCTACTGAAATTAACTCTAAGTGCTAGATGTGTATATGTGTATGTATATGCATATGGGTACAGATATGGATCTATTTATCTATCTAGATATCTATATAAGTATATGTAATGAGAGTATGTAAGTGGACTTATCAGGGCAAAATAAAGAGAAAGAGGCAAGTCAGATAGGTCTTCTAGGGGGTGTGGGAGAATTTGAGACTTGATCCTAAAAGTCTCTTGAGCCAATGAAAACAGAAATCAAGACCCACAAGATGACTAAAATTAAAAGTAAAATCAGACAATAAAAAGTGTTTTTAAGCATATGAAAAATCAGTATCCTCTTATAGTACTGGTGAGAATATAAAATTGTTCGAGTTATTTGGAAAATAGTTTGGAAATTTCTCAAATGATTAAACCCAGCAATTTTACCTCTTGGTAAAAATCCTAGAGAATGAAAATATGTGTTCATACTAAAACTTGTAAATGAATGTTTATAGCAGCATTATTTATAATAGCCAAAAAGTGGAAATGATCCAAATGTCAGCCAACTGATGAATGGATACACAACCCATATGATTCTACCTTAAGAGGAATAAAGTACTGATACATGTTACAAGTTGGATAAACTTTGAAAACATGCTAAGTGAAAAAAGGTAGTCATAAACTCTCACATAGTGTCTAATCCCTTGATATGAAAATCCACAACAGAGAAATCTGTAGAGACACAAAGTAGAATAGTGGTATCCCTTCTTGGTCTTTTGGCTAAGAGCAAGTATGGTATCTATTCTTATCAGAAAGTAGATTAGTGGCTGCTTCTTGACAGAAAGAGGATAATGAGGGGATAGGAGGTTGATAGCAAAAGGGTACAAGGTTTCTTCTTGAGGTAATAGAAATGTTCTAAGACAACTGTGGTGGTAGTTGCATACATTTAAGAATATATTAAATCTTTAAGTTGTATATTTTAAGTGGTTTCACTGTATGGTACATGACATTGCTAAGTATTCAGTTCAGTCACTCAGTCGTGTCCGACTCTTTGGGACCCCATGAATCGCAGCATGCCAGGCCTCCCTCTCCATCACCATCTCCTGGAGTTCATTCAAACTCATGTCCATCTAGTCAGTGATGCCATCCAGCCATCTCATCCTCTGTCGGCCCCTTCTCCTCCTGCCCCCAATCCCTCCCAGCATCAGAGTCTCTTCAAATGAGTTAACTCTTCGCATGAGGTGGCCAAAATATTGGAGTTTCAGCTTTAGCATCATTCCTTCCAAAAACACCCAGGGCTGATCTCCTTTAGAATGGACTGGTTGGATCTCCTTGCAGTCCAAGGAACTCTCAAGAGTCTTTTCCAGCACCACAGTTCCAAAGCATCAATTCTTCAGTGCTCAGATTTCTTCATCGTCCAACTCTCCCATCCGTACATGACCACTGGAAAAACCATAGCCTTGACTAGACGGACCTTTGTCGGCAAAGTAATGTCTCTGCTTTTCAATATGCTATCTAGGTTGGTCATAATTTTTCTTCCAAGGAGTAAGCATCTTTTAATTTCATGGCTGCAATCACCATCTGCTGTGATTTTGGAGCCCTATAAAACTCTGACACTGTGTCCACTGTTTCCCCATCTATTTCCCATGAAGTGATGGGACCAGATGCCATGATCTTAGTTTTCTGAATGCTGAGCTTTAAGCCAACTTTTTCACTCTCCTCTTTCACTTTCATCAAGAGGCTTTTTAATTCCTCTTTACTTTCTGCCATAAGGGTGGTGTCATCTGCATATCTGAGGTTATTGATATTTCTCCCAGCAATCTTGATTCCCTCTTGTGCTTCTTCGAGCCCAGCATTTCTCATGATGTACTCTGCATATAATTTTAAAAAGCAAGGTGACAATATACAGCCTTGACGTACACCTTTTCCTATTTGGAAACAGTCTGTTGTTCCATGTCCAGTTCTAACTGTTGCTTCCTGACCTGCATATAGGTTTCTCAAGAGACAGGTCAGTGGTCTGGTATTTCCACGTCTCAGAATTCTCCAGAGTTTATTGTGATCCACACAATCAAAGGCTTTGGCATAGTCAGTAAAACAGAAATAGATGTTTTTCTGGAACTCGCTTGCTTTTCTGATGATCCAGCAGATGTTGGCAATTTGATCTCTGGTTCCTCTGCCTTTTTTAAATCCAGCTTGAACATCTGGAAGTTCACGGTTCATGTACTGCTGAAGTCTGGCTTGGAGAATTTTGAGCATTACTTTACTAGCATGTGAGATGAGTGCAATTGTGCAGTATTTTGATCATTCTTTGGCATTGCCTTTCTTTGGGATTAGAATGAAAAGTGACCTTTTCCAGTCTGTGGCCACTGCTGAGTTTTCCAAATTTGCTGGCATATTGAGTGCAGCACTTTCACAGCATCATCTTTCAGGATTTGAAATATCTCAACTGGAATGCCATTTCCTCCACTAGCTTTGTTCATGATGATGCTTTCTAAGGCCCACTTGACTTCACATTCCAAGATGTCTAGCTCTAGGTGAGTGATCATACCATCATGATTATCTTGGTTATGAAGATATTTTTGTGCATTTATTCTGTGTATTCTTGCCACTTCTTCTTAATATCTTCTGCTTCTGCTAGGTCCATACCATTTCTGTCCTTTATCAAGCCCATCTTTGCATGAAATGTTCCCTTGGTATCTCTAATTTTCTAGACGAGATCTATAGTCTTTCCCATTCTGTTCTTTTCCTCTATTTCTTTGAACTGATCACTGAGGAAGGCTTTCTTATCTCTTCTTGCTATTCATTGGAACTCTGCATTCAGATGCTTATATCTTTCCTTTTCTCCTTTGCTTTTCACTTATTTTCTTTTCATAGATATTTGCAAGGCCTCCCCAGACAGCCATTTTGCTTTTTTGCATTTCTTTTCCATGGGGATGGTGTTGATCTCTGTCTCCTGTACAATGTCAAGAACCTCAGTCCATAGTTCATCAGGCACTCTATCTATCAGTTCTAGTCCTTAAATCTATTTATCACTTACACTGTATATCATAAGGGATTTGACTTCAGTCATACCTAAGTGGTCTAGTGGTTTTCCCTACTTTTTTCAATTTAAGTCTGAATTTGGCAATAAGGAGCTCATGATCTGAGCCACAATCAGCTCCTGGTCTTGTTTTTGTTGACTGTATAGAGCTTCTCCATCTTTGGCTGCAAAGAATATAATCAATCTGATTTTGGGTTGACCATCTGGTGATGTCCATGTGTGGAGTCTTCTCTTGTGTTGTTGGAAGAGGGTGTTTGCTATGACCAGTGTGTTCTCTTGGCCAAACTCTGTTAGTCTTTGCCCTGCTTGATTCCATCTTCCAAGGCCAAATTTGCCTGTTACTCCTGGTGCTTCTTGACTTCCTACTTTTGCATTCCAGTCCCCTATAATGAAAAGGACATTTCTTTTGGTGTTAGTTCTAAAAGGTCTTGTAGGTATTCACAGAACCATTCAACTT
>SJYX01007497.1:380636-415459 GCA_006410675.1 Oreotragus oreotragus
CCTCATGTGAAGTGTTGACTCACTGGAAAAGACTCTGATGCTGGGAGGGATTGGGGGCAGGAGGAGAAGGGGACGACCAAGGGTGAAATGGCTGGATGGCATCACGGACTTGATGGATGTGAGTCTGAGTGAACTCCAAGAGATGGTGATGAACAGGGAGGCCTGGCGTGCTGCGATTCATGGGGTTGCAAAGAGTCGTACACGACTGAGTGACTGAACTGAACTGAAGAGCTATGTTCCTGTGGATTCTGACATGGAGATAGAATTTTTTTTGGAAAGAAATCACAAGCAAGGGCAATGATATCTCTACAAGTTTACATCAATATATTCATTTATTTTGTCATTCATCCATTTATCCAAAAGTGCTTATTGAACAAATGGTGTGGGATAGGCATTAGTGGTACTACAGAAGACTCTTGAGAGTCTGTGGAACTACAAGTAGACAGACCAATCAATCCCAAAGGAAACCAATGCTGAAAATTCACTGGAAGGACTGATGCTGAAGACGAAGCTGCAGTACTTTGGCCACCTGATGCAAACAGCCAACTCATTAAAAAAAAGACTCTGATATTTTGGGAAAGCCTGAAGGCAAAAGGAGAAGGGAACAGCAGAGGATATGATGCTTAGATAGCATCACCAACTCAATGAACATGAGTTTGACATGGAGTCGCAGTTGGACATGACTTAACAACTGAACAGCAGCAAGGCATTATTCTAATTGCTGGGCAGAATAGACAAAAATCTCATTCTACTGTTCTCAAAGGGTAGCTTCAAATACCTGTGAATAACAAAATGATCCCAAAAGATTTCAACTCCCCAAAGATTTCTATATCACTGAAACCTCCTCTTTCTAGGAAGCACTGCATCTTGTGCAAAGTGATAGTGCACATCACTTACCTGATGCATGACAAGACCGAATTTTCTGGTAGACAAAATGTGTGGTTCATAAAAAACAAGGAAAGATCAATCTTCTTTGCCATAGAGATAGGCAATTCTTCCTTTAAATAATTTTCATTGTATCAATATTTTCCCAATCATTTTCTTTCATTAAGCATCCATTAGATATTTTTCTACTTTCTGCTTTTATATGATAACATATTATTTATATATTTCTCCTATAATTCTGTTATTTGCAATAACTCAAATCAACTGGGTATTTTGTTCTACACTTCATGAAATATTTTCTCCTAAAGAACATCATTAAGTTTTTCTATGCTGGATAAAAAAAAAAAAACTCAATTTCAGTAGTAATAAAGGGATTACAGATTTAAACCATTATTATTGTACACCTACTAGACTGGCTAAATTTTAATTTTGTATTTGCAACAATGACAAGCGTTGATAAAAATGTAACAGAAAAGAAACTTTCATATCCCTCTGGTAGGTAAATAAATTAGAAATTGTTTTGAGAATAATTTAGTCACATCAAGAAAAATTTTGTGTATATATATATATATATATATATATATATGTTGGCTCAATTTCCACTTCTAGATATATACCCAAAATAAGCTCTAACATGAAAACTGCATTTATATAAACTTATTCATACATCAGTGAAAAGGGCTGAATTAAAGTTGTGTGTATTAACATAAATTCTCCAGGACCTACTCTTGATCAATGATTGAAAATTGCAGGCTACATGAAGGATGATACCATTTATGTAAAAGATACAAGTACACAAAATGGTACTGATCTGCATCCATTAAAAAAATGCATCCATTTTTGGCAGGGTCCTGGTTCTTACTCAAGGAATATGCATAGCAATTTCTTTGAGTTCTTCTGCGCAACTGGGGCCCCACCCAGGTAGAAGATGATAATTTCAGGCTGAGCACAACACTCCTGGAGCACTCTCCTCACCACCAACAAATCACACACCCTGAAGCCCTCACCTCAAATTTTGCCTCCCTTTCTGGGCCCTGTGATGACCATCCTGCTTAGCCTCTTGTTTGACCTCTGTCTGTTTCATCTCTGACATGATCCAACAGTTTCAGGTAACTTGCTATAACTACAAGGGTGGAAGTTAGTTTCAGATATGGAATGCCTTGACTTAGATGAGATATAGAGACTTCTCTGCTAAGCAGTACTACGTCCATGCCTAGCAGGAAGTAGTTACAGAAGGAAGAGACCTCCACCCCAATTGCCAGTATCTTGAGTATGAAGTCTCTCAGAGTGGAGTTGTTAGAGGAAGCACACTGACTGAAACCACCCACCCTGGTCAGGCACCATATTAACCATCTGCATGAATTGTTTTATGACAGGAGATCCTGTTAAGAAACACAGAATTTATAAGTCAGCACTAACTAGAAGAGTATGGGAAAGGTCAAAAGGAGATGTCACATGTCCATCCACCTCCCAGAATCCTACTTGTTGGCATTCATCTTGGTTGAATAATGTGTGTGCCACCAGGAAGCACTCTGAGCCAGATGATTGGCCAAAGACAGCTTGGAAACTAATCCCATTACCATAAAACACAGGACTGAGAGCCATGTGGCAGAGCAGATCTCTTGGGTTCCCTGCCCTACTGCCCTCTTCCCAGGCATGCTTCCCCAATACAGTCTGTTGCTTTGCCTAAATAAATAAATAAACAATGCATCCATTTTTAGTAAAAGGATATGCATAGAAATGAAGAATACCACTTTTAGGATCACTGTTATCTCTAAGCAGACAAGTAGGAGAATTGGATTAGACAAGGGTGTACAGGGGACTTAAATTCATATATTCATATCTGTAATTTTATAAAACATCTGAACTAAATTTACGAAATGGTCAGATCTGAAAAAATTTGGGTTTGAGTTCAGTTATTCATTATTCTATTTTTCCTGGGTGTTTGAAATATTTTAAAGTAAAAAAAGATAGTATATGTCAATGGTATAAAGGTGGTTTACAACAAAAGTTAGGAAACCTGGGGTCAGCTGGAAATATGTATCCTGTCTTGTGCAGTGAGCAAACACTGAATTTGGAATGATCTGAACATTAGAGAAACTATTTCATCAGGCTGTATGAGGCCTCGGTATCTCCACAACAGAATCATGTGAGGTGTCTACAAAAGTAAATTGGGGTTAACTCTTAGAGATTCTGATTTAATTGACCTAAAGAGGACATCAGTAATTTTTTTAAGTTGCCTGAATAATTCTAATATACAGTCAGGGTTGAGAGCCACAGGCTGGGGTAAAATATCCCTCAATACATTAATACTTGTATCTTTGATTCTAACTTAAGTAATTTTCTGAGGTTTAGAGTTGGATACAGAAAAGGGAGGAGAAATTCCATGTAGGATACATAACTATTCTGATCACTGGAAAGTTTATATAATTGATAGAGAAAGTTTCTTGGAAGTTCTGTTAGTGAAAGACTATCTATTATCCAAAAAATAATCCATAGTTCTTATGTTGATGAAAGTCAGTTTCTGAAACAGTGAAGTCAAAGATTAGGCCTTGGAATGTAGAAACACACATATTTACCTTGAGAAACCTTGTCTGGTGGCCAGCCAGTCAGATTTTCTCAACATCTCACCCTTTCTTTCTACCTGATCATATAGATCCATATAAAATACTTGACTTATCATTATCCTCAAGTAAAGTACAAATATTTTAATATGCCATATAAGACTTATGAGCAGGGCACTTTTGTCTTTTTGCTCTTGACTTCCCTTCCACACTACTGAATCACATGCCTTACAACCTAAAATTGCCAAATCTCTGAGCTTTCAACCTCGATCAAGCTATTCCCTCACGAATATATTATTCCAACTCCTTTTACATAATTATTACCGTAGCTCCTCTTTTGGACTACTATTCATCTCTCAGGCTTCAAGCTTGGAGCTCACAACCCCTGTGGAATACTTCTTTTTCACCGTTTAACTGTGCTCAGTGTTATTAGAGATAGAAGGAAGTGTGCAATGCACAGGAAATAAATGAACTTTTAAAAGTCACATTTCTATTTTTTAGAATGAACAGCTCTCTTTTATCATGGGTTGCCTTTATCTCAGAGAGAGATTCACCCCTTTCCTACCCATACAATATTGCTGCCATTTGTGTGCCTGTGTATTCTGTTGCTCACTCATATCCACCTCTTTGCAAACCCAATGGATTGTAGCCCACAAGGCTCTTCTGTCCACGGATATTTCCAGGCAAGAATACTGAAGTAAATTACCATTTCTTCCTCCAGGAGATCTTCCTGACAGGATCAAATTCACATCTCCTGTGTCTCTTGAATTAGCAGACAGATTCTTCCCTGCTAAGCCACCTGGAAAGCCCTGCAAAATGATTTCTCTCAAAGCACTGAGTCTCCTATATATTTTTTTTCTCCTCCTGAAGTGTTTTTTTTCCTCATTCACACATTTGGCATACATTAATCAAGAATTTTCTCTGCTCTAGGCCTTGAGCTGATTCTTGGGAAAACAGTTTTGATAAGGTTCATTAACTCCGACTCATCCTTAGGGTCTCATTTCAGGCCTTACTTCTCCCAAGGAACATTCCTGACTCCTCACATTCAGGCTTATGCCCCTCCAGCATCTCCCACAGCACTCTGGACTGCCCATATCCTAGGGCTTTGCATACTCTAAAATCACCTGTTTATTTGCCTATATACCTCTATTCACCTTCAGGCTTTAAAATCTGTGAAGAAAAATTTACTTTGGGCTTCCCTGGTGGCTCAGCTGGTAAAGAATCCACCTGCAGGGAAATTTGAAATGGCTGACGGATTGCTGGCGGGTGGTGGGCTGGCATCGGAAACGATGGCGCCGGAGCCTGAGCTTCCTGGCTGGGCGGCCGAGGAGGAGCTGGAGCGCCTGGAGAAAGGTTTGTTTGAAAATGAAGATTCATGCAGTGATTGTAGTGATCATGCTAACCCAGGTAGTAGCTTACAAAGCTTTGTGCCAGAAGGAAAAACCCATTTCCCAGAAATGTTCCAGACAAGTCAACTTTTGTTCTATGAGCGATTCAGAGCTTATCAAGATTACATTTTAGCTGACTGCAAGGCCTCTGAGGTAAAAGAATTCACAGCTGAGTTCTTAGAGAAGGTCCTTGAACCATCTGGATGGCGGGCAGTCTGGCACACTAATGTGTTTGAGGTGCTAGTTGAGGTCACAGACGTAGACTTCACAGCTTTGAAGGCAGTGGTGAGGCTTGCCGATCCATACCTCTGTGAATCGCAAGTGAGCAGTTTTACTTTGGAGTGTATGAAAGAGCTCCTTGACCTGAAGGAATGCCGGTTNCTGGCGTGCTGCGATTCATGGGGTCGCAAAGAGTCGGACACGACTGAGCGACTCAACTGAACGGAACTGAACTGAAAGGCGGGTTTTTGTGCTTGGATTAAAGAAGCAGGATAGGAGAGGAAGGAGGACTTCCACAGAAGGCCCTGAAGTGTTGTCCAGTCGCTAAATTGTATCCGACACTGACTGACTCTTTGCGACGCCGTGGATTGCAGCACGCCAGGCTTCCTTGTCCTTCACTATCTCCTGGAGTTTGCTCAAATTCATATGCATTGAGACAGTGATGTTATCTAACCATCTCATCCTCTGCTGCCCTCTTCTCCTTTTGCCTTCCATCTTTTCCAGCATCAGGATCTTTCCCAATGACCTGAAGTATTAGGGATGTAGTATAACAATAATAATAATCAAGATCTGTTTTAGCCCTTAAAGTCTGAAAAGCACCTTCACCAGAGAAGAAAAGCACCTTCACCTTCACCAGTTGTTTAGACAACTGAACTACTGTTTCCTCAATTACAGATGCTCCAGACTAGGACTAGGATCTGAATCCCTGTTTGCTAAGTGCTGACTGTCTTTCCTTTTCACTGTTTCCCTCCAATATCCTGCCTACTGCTACGTGTATATAAATTTGACTCCTGAGAAATGAACAAATGCTTCATTCTCTGTGCTGGACTTTCAGATCCATTCCCAGACCTAGTCTGCCCCCCGTCAGTGGTTCTGGCAATGTCTGTGTTCCCATGAACCTCAGGAAGGGAACCTGAGATTCTTTTCATCATTTGTGTTTAGTACTCAAAAATAACTGTAATTTTATGGCTATAAATATACAGCCATGGAACATATTTCAGCGAATTCTGTGTCAGTTCAGTTCAGTTCAGTCGCTCAGTCATGTTCGACTCTTTGAGACCCCTTGGACTGCAGCATGCCAGGCTTTCCTGTCCATCAGCAACTCCTGGAGCTTACTCAAACTTATGCCCATCGAGTCGGTGATGCCATCTAAGCATCTCATCCTCTTGTCCCCTTCTCCTCCTGCTTTCAAATTTGCCCAGTATTAGGGTCTCTTCCAATGAGTTAAAAAAAAAAAAAAAGAATCCACCTGCAATGTGAAAGAGCTGCATTTGATCCCTGGGTTGGGAAGATTCACTGGAGAAGGGAACCCATGCCAATATTCTTGCCTGGAGAATTCCATGGACTGTATGGTCCAGGGGGTCACAAAGAGTTGGACATAACTGAGCATCCCCTCACTGGCATATCCCCACTACCTAAGCAATGCCTGATACCATATTAGGGCTTAATACGTATTTATGGATATTTTTTGATCAGTTCAGTCACTCAGTCATGTCTGACTCTTTGTGACTCCATGGACTGCAGCACACCAGGCTTCCCTATCACTAACTCCTGGAGCTTACTCAAACTCATGTCCATCGAGTCAGTGATGTCATCCAACCATCTCATCCTCTGTAGTCCCCTTCTCCTACCGCCTTCAATCTTTCCCAGCATCAGGGTCTTTCTCAAGGAGTCAGTTCTTAGCATCAGGCAGCCAAAGTATTGGAGCTCCAGCTTCAGCATCAGTCCTTCCAAAGGATATTCAGGACTGATTTCCTTTAGTATGAACTGGTTGGATCTCCTTTCAGTCCAAGAGACCCTCAAGAGTCTTCTCCAACAGCACAGTTCAAAAGCATCAATTCCTCAGCAATCAGCCTTCTGTATAGTCCAACTCTCACATCCATACATGACTACTGGAAAAAAACATAGCTTTGACTAGACCTACCTTTGTTGGCACAGTAATGTCTCTGCTTTTTAATAAGCTGTCTAGGTTGGTCATAACTTTTCTTCCAAAGAGCAAGCGTCTTTGATTGCCAAGGAAAAGAGCCATGTTTGATTGGAAAGTGCTCCTTTTATAAAGCCTTTGAATAAAGTAGTAAATACCACTTACTGATGCTTTTTGCCTAGAAATATCTGTCTGGTGGATGTGTTTTAGTAGATAGATTAATAGGGAAATATAAATATATCTTATTAGATGTGTATAAGAGACAGACACTATGTTTGTCAGTTCTTCCAAGGAGAAAGAGTCTTTTAATTTCATGGCTGCAGTCACCATCTGCAGTGATTTTGGAGCCCAAGAAAATAAAGTCTGTCACTGTTTCCATTGTTTCCCCATCTATTTGCCATGAAGTGATGGGACCAGATGCCATGATCTTAGTTTTCTGAATGTTGAGTTCTAAGCCAACTTTTTCACTCTCCTCTTTCACTTTCATCAAGAGGCTTTTTAGTTCTTCTTCGCTTTCTGCCATAAGGGTGGTGTCATCGGCTTATCTGAGGTTATTGATATTTCTCCTGGCAATCTTGATTCCAGTTTGTGCCTCATCCAGCCCAGCATTTCGCATTATATATTCTGCATATAAGTTAAATAAGCAGGGTGACAATGCACAGCCTTGACATACTCCATTGCCAATTTGGAAGCAGTCTGTTGTTCCATGTCCAGTTCTAACTGTTGCTTCCTGACCTGCATAAAGATTCCTCAAGAGGCAAGTCAGGTGGTCTGGTATTCCCCTCTCTTTAAGAATTTTCCACAGTTTGTTGTGATCCACACAGTCAGAGGCTTTGGTGTAGTCAATAAAGCAAAAATAGATGTTTTTCTAGAACACTCTTGCTTTTTTTATGATACAACGGATTTTGGCAATGGATATTTGTTGATGGTGCTATCAAAATGGATTTATGCTATCAACATCCATGAATGTAGAACTAGGATTTGGGGAAAAGATAGAATGTGAAATATAGATTAAAAAATTGCAGCCCAGAAAAGGTGTGAAGTGATAAGTAGTTATAAGGTCTGTGAGTTAATTCACACAGAAAGCAGAAGCACAGTGACCGATTTGGGAGATAGCTCCTGTCCTGTGTGAAAAGGCCTGTAGCTGATGATGCTATAGCTAGAGGTCCCCTTGCTGTTTTACCTCTACATGACTAAGGCTGTTTACTGCAAGCACTGGGATTTCCAGTCCTTGGGCTTCTTTCTTATGATGAAGGAATATTGGGCCCAAAGCAGGAAAGTCAGAACTGTTTGAGAGCCATGCTCCCCTAAGCAATTCTGATCTAATGATAAATGCGGTGTTTGTAGAAAAACATCTCACTTCACTGCTTCTCTATTGACCCCAAAGTAGTACCATAAGTCTTCTTACAACAACTGTATATACTCTATGGTCTTTTATAAATTTTATCCAAATCCAAGAATATTTTTTCCATAGTATAGTATAATTATGATATTATATATTTTAATGCCACTTTATTGTTAAATATTATTTTCATATTAATTATTTATTTTAATTCTCACAATAACCTTGTGATATATGTTTCACTTATCCTAGGACCTACATTTAAAAAATACATTTATAAAATTTTCATACATATCACTTTAATATTCACATAATATTCCACCAGATATATTCCAAAATTGACCTAATCACTTACCCAGTTTAATGATAAGTCCAGATTCCTATCCAAAAGATTGAATGACAGCTGGTAAAGTTTTAGGTTTACAGCATTTATACAAAGTTTTATTTTATAACACCTGGTTGTTTTCCAATTTAATTGGTGAATCAAAATCCTAACTTCCTTCTGGAATGTTCCTTCCTTATATTCCCTCCTAGACACTAATTTATTGAAGACCCTTCTAACATTAACCTAATTTTTAATTTTAAAATTGCTGTAGTACCTTAAATTATTTTAGTGTGAATAATATGATAATATTGTGGTGGTACAGCGAAAACCAATAATTTCTCTCTCAGTGTTATCTCTCCCACTCCAGCCCCAAGGAATCCATAGGATACTGTATGCATCTAATTCTTTCTTTGAAGAATATTATTCTTTGTAATCTAAGTTTCTGGTTCTCTTTCTATTTCTTATGCTCTATTTATGATATAAATCCAGAGATCTTGTAACTCCAGAGAGCCCAGATTAAATTTTCATCTCAATAACCTGAATTTAGTCCAGTTCTTTTCTTTAACTAGCTCCTAAATTGCTACCGTTATTGATTGCCCCCTCCCTATCATCCCATTTACCTACCTTCTACATGCAGAGCAAATCACTCTCCAGTTCTGGTTGTCAACACAGAATATATAAAGTGTTAATTATATCTCCCACCATGGCTTCCCATCTCCATTCATATGAGGCTCTTTTTTCTCAAAGTGGTATCTTAATGGTATCTTAGGTTCTTCTTCAACAGACCTAAGACTGGAGATTCAGATTCTAGTCTCATGTCTATTACTTAGAAAGACTGAGGCCAAGTCACATTTCTTCTCTGGATCTCTGTTTTCTCATTTGTAATGGGGGTTTACTTTACACCATTTAAGAATTGTTTCAACTCTTTGTGTGCTATGATTTTTAAGTCTCTTAGTACTTTCAAGACTGACCTACTGAAAATAGGTCTACAGTCTCACCCAAAGAAACTCTGCTTTTATCCCACCCTTTTCAGTTCAGCTGTCCTTTCACTTAGGAAACAAATTACTGTCCAAGGTCCTGGGTTGCCACATGTTTGAGTGTATACAGCGGAACCAGAATACAGAAGTAGATAAGAAATATTGTAGAAATAATTGCTGAGGGTTGCTGGCTTATGTTCATGCTGACTAAAGAAATTTGTGCTCTGTGAAACTTTTAATCATAACAGTTTTCTTTCTAATATGTTTTTTAAATGAGCAGCAATGGTAGACAATACAGTTGGCTATTTGTACAAAAGATCCTTTGGTCCTTTTGGAAAACCCCAATATCAAACTAAGAAAGACCGGTGCTTTCTGCAGGATTGCAAAGGAGTATATTTCACCCCAGGACTTCCAGGAAATCTAAGAAACACCTATGTTCTTAAATAATCTAGTGGAATAACTAGACAGCAGAAAAAAAAAAAAATCTAGTGTTTGGTTTTGTTTCTTAATTCTTCCAAATTCTCTTTCAGGACATGTTTTTAAGGATATTTACATACCAACAATTAATAAATAAAAACTAAATCTTAACTTCACTGAATACTTCATTATATCATTTTGTCAAGAGTATGATCTTTTTTTGGGGCGGGGAGGGGGCAGGGAGCAGGGAGGTGGTTAGGAAATGGCAACCCACTCCAGTATTCTTGCCTGGTAACTTTCATGTTCAGAAGGTCCTGCTGGATCACAGTCCCTAGGGTCACAAAGAGTCAAACACAACTGTACACACACACACACACACATGATCTTTTCTAAGTATTTGGAATTATAGCATTTAAGAGCTGGAATGGACTTTTAGAAATAACATGATTTGGTGGTTTCTAAATATGGCTGGTCATCACAATCACCCAGGAGCATGTTAAAGATCTGGGGTCCTGTGCCACAACCCAACTAAGTCCAAATAACTTAGAAGCCCCAGGTGAAGAATCTAGAACTTTTGCTTTTAATGATCTCCCAGATGATTGTTTGGATGTGGTCAGTTTGGCACCAATATTTGAGCAATCTTGAGCAATTTTTGAAGGCCATTGAACATTTTATTCTGATACTTTATGCAAGACTTTCATGTTAGTATTATCCCCAAAGAGGGTTGCTAGTTTCCTCTTGGCCAAAATTTATTAAACCATTTATACTTGCTTGGGCATGTAGACAAAATTTGCCTGTCTGCTCTTTTCACCCATTGGCCTATCTGAGTCTTATCAGTTGGAACTACATAGAATGAATCTAATTCTTTTTTTGGGAGGGGGTGGGATGATCTGAGAGAATAACATTGAAACATGTATATTATCGCATGTGAAACAGATCGCCAGTCCAGGTTCGATGCATGAGACAGGGTGCTCAGGGCTAGTGCACTGGGATGACCCAGAGGGATGGGGTGGGGAGGGAGGTGGGAGCGAGGGTTCAAGATGGGGACACATGTACATCTATGGCTGTTTCATGTCAATGTATGGCAAAAACCACCACAATATTGTAAAGTAATTAGCCTCCAATTAAAA
Source organism: Oreotragus oreotragus (assembly GCA_006410675.1). Taxonomy (NCBI): domain Eukaryota; kingdom Metazoa; phylum Chordata; class Mammalia; order Artiodactyla; family Bovidae; genus Oreotragus; species Oreotragus oreotragus. Next base: position 391,808 of record SJYX01007497.1, read on the forward strand.
TAAATAAATTAAAAACAAATAATAATAGTTCTCCTTCACATATTTGACACCAGCTGTGTCTTTCTCTTCTATAGGCCAAGTATTTTGCTTCTTTTGCTAACTTTAATTATGGATTCAAGTTTTTGTACCATTGTCTTCATCCACATTTGAATACAACCCAGTTTGCTTATGCTTCTTCTAAATTACAATAGGCACAGCTGATTGCAACATTTTTCAGCATTAACAGTGAAGAAACGAATGAAATTATCATTCCTCTTTTCCGGATCACTATACTTGAATTAACGTGTTCCAAGATAGCAGTAGTGGTTTAGACTATATAATCATATTATTGGCTAATATTGAGTTAATTAAATCCTGAAGTTGTTCTAACATGGGCTGCTCTTAAGCCATGTTATTTCCCATACTGACCTTATACATTTGAATATGTTTTAAAATTAATTAAGCACACAGTATTTATAGTTATATTTACAGTATTCTCCATGTTTCACTTGAACTGAACTTTTCCTAAGCCAATATTATTTTGGATCCTCATCCTTTCAACTAGCTGTGTTTATTCATTCTTGTGCATCCATGCTAAGTCACTTCAGTCATGTCTGACTCTTTGTAACCCTGTGGACTTAGACTGCCAGGCTGTTCATGGGATTCTCCATTCAAGAACACTGGAGTGGGTTGCCATGCCCTCCAGGGGGTCTTCCTGACCTAGGAATCGAACCTGAGTCTCCAGTGGCTCCGGCATTGCAGATGGATTCTTTACTACTGAGCCACCAGGGAAACCCCTATTCATTCTTGCTACATATCAATCACACATTTTATACACAAGCCATAAATAATTCTTCCAAGTCATCTATTGAGCCAAAGTCAGCTTTCCACTTAGGGTGAGCTATCAACTGCAAGAAATAATTATTTTGTAAGGATTAAGGTAAAAATAAAATGAGTTTAACTTAAGCACAAACTAGTAGGCCATGCATATGTTCACAGTAGTGTTTCATAGTCAATGAATTCTATTTCCTTACATGTGAACATCAAAAGGGTTTAATTTCCTCTGCCTGGAGTTAGTGAGTCTTATTACCATTTTATTCTAGATGTTCTCTGGTTAAACTGATTTACAAAATTAATTTCACTTCCTCCCTTCCCCCATGAGTTTTATCTTCAATTCTTTTAAGACTTCCCATAGGAAATAGGAACCAAGGTACAGTGCACTTGTCTCTCAATTCTTCTTTTTCTGGTGCTTCTTAGGTTAAACAGTGTTTGTGACAACAGCAACTTTGAAAGTTGGTTTTAAGTCTCTGGTTGTTTTCAGTTAAAAAATAAGAGTATTAGGAATAATCATATAATTTTAAATAAGGCAAATGTAAAATCTTTAAGCCAAAATAAAAACATTTCTACTTTGTGGCACTTAAAGATATAACTCATGCACAGTTAGTTTTAGGACTCCAATAAAAATCTGAATGTACCATCCCTAATGCCAAATTGTATCTATCCTGTCTAATAAATCACTTTCAACTTTTTCTTTTCTTTGGATTCCTTTTACTATTTTTGTAGTTTCTACCACCATCTCTAATGTAGTCTTCTACAATAGCTTCCCAAGTCCTCTCTTTTTTCAGTCTCCAAAGATCAGATATGGAGGAGAATATTTTGAAAAAGAAAGTGTTGAAATAGATATCAAAAAACTATGCCATTTTACAGTAAAGTCTATCACACAGTTATTATACAGTAATGTTACAATAATATTATTCTCTAGGTATATTATTTGTATAATAGAGAAATTGTGAAATATCTCTTCTCCTTTCTTAATTAAGGACAATAAGAAGGCAAAATAACAGAATGTCTTAATATTTTCATGATTTAAAAATACATAAATTAGTTCCATGTAATGTAAATTTTGGCTGCATTTGTTTATAGTCTGTGGAACTCTAACTGCTTTCCCTGACATGTCTAGCTCCAGAAGTTTGTATTGAGGAACTGATAAGTCAGAGGTAGGATATTTCCCCCATCCCTCAGGGCAATGGTTGCCATCCCTAGCAACTTGTCAGAATTACTTGGGTAGCTTTTGTTTAATATACAGATTTCCCACGCCCCACCTGAGAACTACTGAGTCTGGTTAACTTTGGGCAGGTGGGAATTTATGAATTAAAAAAACTCCACAGGTGATTCTGATGATCAACCAAGGTTGTGAAACCGTAGACTTAGGAAACTCTGGCTAATGGGCGAGAGAAATTTGAATGCCATTGAGAGGAAGTGTGCCCTCTAAATATAAAACTTTACAGTTGCCAGCAGATGAACACATGTAAATGAAGTCTGTGAGAATGAATTCAGAGACTGAACATGCAAAGCTATCCCGAGTGGATTTATTTTTTTTTATAATATAAATGCCAAGTGCCAGGGTTAAAAGTAATAACTGTCATTATATTGACTTTGAAGAGTGACGTTAAAATTTAGCATGGTTTAAAGTAGATTCTCCCCAACAAATTACTTCCTCGGTAACTCCCCAGGCTCTGTTACATCATAATATTACACCACAACACTGCACACAAAATTACTAATTCAAACATCCTGTTCTCTGTCTATAATTTCCTTTAAGTTCAGCTTACTTACTTAACCACTCATTCTTGACCTTTGATTGACTGCACAGGACTTTCTGTTGTGCTTCTCTTTCCTCCTAATCTACCTGCCCACTCTTTCTTCAGTTCCTTAATTAATCTAGAGATTATAGAGCTCAGATTCAATAGCAGTCCTGCCAATAACAAATGCTCCTTTACCTCTTTGCTTTCTTGTAAGTGTTTAGAAAGCCCCAAACCTGAATCAGCCCTATATTGCTCTTTCTCTGCACATTCTTTTTCAACTGCACACTGCAATGGCGGATAAATCCAGAGTTGCTGTTCAGTCGCTATGTTGTGTCCAGTTCTTTGTAATCCCATGGACTGTAGCACACCAGGCTTCCCTGGCCTTCGTTATCTCCCTGAGTTTGTTCAAACTCATGCTCATTGAGTCAGTGATGCCACCTTACCATCTCATCCTTTGTTGTCCCTTTCTTCTCTTGCCCTCAATCTTTCCCAGCAGCAGTGTCTTTTCCAGTGAGTCAACTCCTTGCATTAGGTGGCCAATATTGGAGCTTCAGCTTTAGCATCAGTCCTTCCAATGAATAATCAGGGTTGATTTCCTTTAGGATTGACTAGCGTGATCTCTTTGTTGTCCGAGGGACTCTCAAGAGCCTCCTCCAGCACCATAGTTCAAAAGCATCACTTCTTTGAAGCAGCCTTCTTTATGGTCCAACTCTCACATCCATACATAATTACCTGAAAAACCAATGTTCTGACAATATGATCCTTTGTCAGCAAAGTCATGTCTCAAACTGTCTAGGTTTGTCATTGCTTTCCTTCCAAGGAGCAAGAGTCTTTTAATTTTGTGGCTGCAGTCACTGGTCACAGTGATTTCAGAGCCCAAGAATATGAAACCTGACACTGTTTCCACTTTTCCTCCCATCTATTTGCCATGAAGTGATGAGACCAGATGTCATGAGCTTCATTTTTTGAGTTTTAAGTTTTTCAAATTTTGACTTTTTCAATGTTTAGTTTTAAGCCAGCTTTTCCACTCTCCTTTCACCTTCCTCAAGAAGCTTTTTAATTCCCCTTCACTTTCTGCCATTGAAGTGGTATCATATGCATACCTGAGGTTGTTGATATTTATCCCAGCAATTTTCATTCCAGCCTGTGAGTCATCCAGTCCAGCATTTTATATGATGTACTCTGCATATAAGTTAAATAAGCAGAGTGACAATATACAACCTTGTTAAACTACATTCCCAATTTTGAACCAGTCTGTTCCATGTCAGTTCTAACTGCTGCTTCTTGTCCTGCATACAGGTTTCTCCGGAGGCAGGTAAGGTGGTCTGGAACTCCCATCTCTTTAAGAATATTCCAGAGTTTGTTGTGAGCCACACAATCAAAGGCTTTAGCATAGGTAATGAAGCAGAAGTACATGTGGTGTTTTTTTGGATTCAGTGTAACCAGTTTCAAATGGGTCTTCCACCTTGCATAGCAATCTTACAATTTTTTTCTTCTTGTTAATTTATGTTTTCAATGATTACTTTGTATCTTCTTTATACCCCCACCCTTCCAAACACACTGCCTCTTTCTTGCTTTCTCACATCATTTTTAGCAGATGAGATTGTTTCCTTCTTCACTTGTAAGCCATAAGAGATATAGTCTCCCAATTTCCTACTAACCAGTTCTATGAATCTCCATCTGCATTCATCTTTTCCTTCTTTCCAGTCTGTACTTCTAATTAAAATCAATCTTTTCACATGAGTCTTGGATTCTACTCTTTCCTTATTTTTCATAAATATTACATTACCAAATAATTCCTCTTTTCTGCATGTTAAAGTGATTCCTAACATTATGTCATTCCCAGTGACATTTAAACATGCATAAAAATGTTTTAAAGTATATTTTTGCCTCTATAGTCAGATCCCATTCTAGCTAACACCTCCATTTCCATGTTTCCCCTCACTTTCAGAGCCAAAGTCATAACCTCTTAAAAGAGTTATAGATTCCTATTTGTTTCAGTACCATTTACTGATATTCAATCTAATTTGGCCTCTGAGGTTAACAGTCCCTTCCATATTGCCAAGCCAATGGACGCTTTCCAGCTCTTGTTACATGTTAGCACTGTTAACTTCACTTTATTTCACTTAACTTCACTTTACTTGAAACAGTGCCATGGTTTCCATGAAAAGTATTATCTACTGGTTTTCTGCCTAGCTCTCTGGTCATTCTTTCTATAATTAAACCTTTTTTCTGCAGATTCATCTTCCTCTGCTTGTTAATTAGATGCTTAAATTTCTCAAGGCTGNTTTGTTCAAACTCATGCTCATTGAGTCAGTGATGCCACCTTACCATCTCATCCTTTGTTGTCCCTTTCTTCTCTTGCCCTCAATCTTTCCCAGCAGCAGTGTCTTTTCCAGTGAGTCAACTCCTTGCATTAGGTGGCCAATATTGGAGCTTCAGCTTTAGCATCAGTCCTTCCAATGAATAATCAGGGTTGATTTCCTTTAGGATTGACTAGCGTGATCTCTTTGTTGTCCGAGGGACTCTCAAGAGCCTCCTCCAGCACCATAGTTCAAAAGCATCACTTCTTTGAAGCAGCCTTCTTTATGGTCCAACTCTCACATCCATACATAATTACCTGAAAAACCAATGTTCTGACAATATGATCCTTTGTCAGCAAAGTCATGTCTCAAACTGTCTAGGTTTGTCATTGCTTTCCTTCCAAGGAGCAAGAGTCTTTTAATTTTGTGGCTGCAGTCACTGGTCACAGTGATTTCAGAGCCCAAGAATATGAAACCTGACACTGTTTCCACTTTTCCTCCCATCTATTTGCCATGAAGTGATGAGACCAGATGTCATGAGCTTCATTTTTTGAGTTTTAAGTTTTTCAAATTTTGACTTTTTCAATGTTTAGTTTTAAGCCAGCTTTTCCACTCTCCTTTCACCTTCCTCAAGAAGCTTTTTAATTCCCCTTCACTTTCTGCCATTGAAGTGGTATCATATGCATACCTGAGGTTGTTGATATTTATCCCAGCAATTTTCATTCCAGCCTGTGAGTCATCCAGTCCAGCATTTTATATGATGTACTCTGCATATAAGTTAAATAAGCAGAGTGACAATATACAACCTTGTTAAACTACATTCCCAATTTTGAACCAGTCTGTTCCATGTCAGTTCTAACTGCTGCTTCTTGTCCTGCATACAGGTTTCTCCGGAGGCAGGTAAGGTGGTCTGGAACTCCCATCTCTTTAAGAATATTCCAGAGTTTGTTGTGAGCCACACAATCAAAGGCTTTAGCATAGGTAATGAAGCAGAAGTACATGTGGTGTTTTTTTGGATTCAGTGTAACCAGTTTCAAATGGGTCTTCCACCTTGCATAGCAATCTTACAATTTTTTTCTTCTTGTTAATTTATGTTTTCAATGATTACTTTGTATCTTCTTTATACCCCCACCCTTCCAAACACACTGCCTCTTTCTTGCTTTCTCACATCATTTTTAGCAGATGAGATTGTTTCCTTCTTCACTTGTAAGCCATAAGAGATATAGTCTCCCAATTTCCTACTAACCAGTTCTATGAATCTCCATCTGCATTCATCTTTTCCTTCTTTCCAGTCTGTACTTCTAATTAAAATCAATCTTTTCACATGAGTCTTGGATTCTACTCTTTCCTTATTTTTCATAAATATTACATTACCAAATAATTCCTCTTTTCTGCATGTTAAAGTGATTCCTAACATTATGTCATTCCCAGTGACATTTAAACATGCATAAAAATGTTTTAAAGTATATTTTTGCCTCTATAGTCAGATCCCATTCTAGCTAACACCTCCATTTCCATGTTTCCCCTCACTTTCAGAGCCAAAGTCATAACCTCTTAAAAGAGTTATAGATTCCTATTTGTTTCAGTACCATTTACTGATATTCAATCTAATTTGGCCTCTGAGGTTAACAGTCCCTTCCATATTGCCAAGCCAATGGACGCTTTCCAGCTCTTGTTACATGTTAGCACTGTTAACTTCACTTTATTTCACTTAACTTCACTTTACTTGAAACAGTGCCATGGTTTCCATGAAAAGTATTATCTACTGGTTTTCTGCCTAGCTCTCTGGTCATTCTTTCTATAATTAAACCTTTTTTCTGCAGATTCATCTTCCTCTGCTTGTTAATTAGATGCTTAAATTTCTCAAGGCTGAAGCCTGGTCTCTCTGTACATTCTATTACATTTTTATAGGCAAATAAATAATTTACCAAGTATATGTACATAACTTTAGCAATTCTAAATCTAGCTCACACCTCTCTTCTAAAGCAGTATGTATTTTGTTTCACATCTCCATATGTATCCTTCAGTCACAATATGTCAAACACCAGATTTCCTCTAAAACTCACTGCTCTCTCCAATCTTTCTAATCACATTGAATAGTTACACAATGCACTCAGATGCATAACTTAAAACTCTCAGATTCACCCACGATACTGGACTCTTGTCACACTCCAAAAGTTAATCATCTTTGAGGCCCATCTATTCTTTATTCTTTTATATCCATTCATATTTTCCATATCGTTTGTCACCATATTCTAAGCTACCACCATCTCTAACATGAAATAATGTACTAGTTCCTTAGTTAATTTCTCTTCAATTCTTGTTCCTCACCATTCTAATCCATTTTTGACAATATACCTAGTGATCTCTTCAGAAGGCTATTCTCATGTTGTTCTTCTTAGACAGAATGTTTCTTATTGTTATTTAAATAACAATTTTTAAAAACATTGCCATCTTTACCAATCCCTTGAGTTTTTAAAAGCTTAAAGACTTTCCATTGTTTTTAACCCAAAGACAAAAATCTTTAACATCCTTGAAATCCTTAATGTACAAGAAGCTGAATTGTCTGGCCCTTGCCAATTTTCTGAGCTTTGCCTTCTACCACTATCTTCCTAGCTTTCTCTCTGTTCTTAAGTTATGCCACAGGACTAAAATATTCTTTGGAATGGAAAGATGAACTATGGACTAATTAAGACAGAAAAATTGAGAGCTGATGTAATAATAAGTAGAACAGAAATGATGAATTGATGGTACTTCCAGGTGAAAACAAACTACTTCTAGTGGTAAAACAGGTAAAAGGAAAACTATTTTTCTGAATCAACAGCTTCATAGCAGATAGGATGGACTGTGTCAGTTGACACCATCAACTGGAGTCATCATCTGATTAAGTTAATGATAAGCCTATATATTAATAATTTTATGACCATTTTTCTCCTCATAGGCCAAAAAGGTGAGTTGAATGATGATGTAGAAATCATAATCTCCAGTCCTTTCAAGTCTCCAATGGTTCACTAAGCTCTGCAATTTCCTAGGGAAACAAATTGCTTTTGGTTCACTTTTTTGGTAGTAGTAGAAGTTCAAAGGCTTTCCACTAGCCATTTTCTCTGGCTTTCCTATCAGAATAACTCTCACTATGCCAATTAAAGGAGCAGTATTTGGGTTCTGCCAGTTGTTGAGTATGTATATTTCAACCATGCATTCAAAAATTGGAAAATGTCTTTTAAATGTGTCCAGGGACCACGTGAGCTCGCTTTGATATGGACCTTTGTTCAAAGCTCCACTTATCATTCACCTGTATCAGTCAAAAGGACAACTTTAATCCATTAGTCAAAGCCTAGGACATCTGTGGATCAATACTTTCTTATTACTGCTTTGACATTGATTTTAATTACAATAGCCATCTAGTCTCTGTTGAATAAGTGATATTAATTGACCCTCACCACCACTACAGGATTCAATTATTCCCACTGAATTCAAAGAGGCATTTCAGAAATCTACGATTGAAAAATGTCAGAATTTCCTGCCATTTTTCCTACCATTGAAACATGTCATAGTCTCTAGCCCTCAAAGAAAATTTAGTACAGAAGACTTAAAGAATCTTGAAATTTCTCCCACCAATGTATTTCTCTAGCTTTTGGGAAGGTACCATCCTCTGGATTTTCCCATGGGACATATTATGTGAAATATTAATAACTTGTACAAAGTCCATTTCAGAATTCCAATACCAATTAATGTTTGAACAATAAAAAATCTTACATATTTACAAACGTAATTACCAGTCTGGTACTCTTTATTCCTTTGTGTAGGTCAATATTTCCATTCAATATTTTCCTTCTGCCTGAAAATTTTCCTTTTGCATTTCTCTTAGTATGGGTCTGATGATGATGGACTTATGCATTTTTTGTATGTCTAAAAAAGTGTTTACTTTTCAAAGATATTTTCACTGGGTATAGCAATCCAGATTGTTTTTTCTTTCAGTTTTTGAAGACATTGCTGCCTCTTACCCTTGCTTGCATTGCCTAGTACAATGAATCTGCCATTATCTTTACTGTGACTTCTCTGTACGTGGGGCCTTGGTCTCTGGCTATGTTTAAGATTTTCTCTTTATAATTAGTTTTGAGCAATTTGATTATGATGGGCCTTGGTATAGCTTTTCTCCTCATATTTCTTGTACTGGGGATTCATCAAACTTTTCTGCATAATGTTTTTCATTAAATTAGTAAAATTTTTGATGATTCATTCTTCCAATAATTTTTTTCTCTTCTCTTATTTTCTCCTCTTTAAGAACTCAAGTTGCATGTATATTAGGCCACTTGAAGTTATCCCACAGCTCAAACATACTCCCCTTTTTTCTTTTTCCTTTATTTCATTTGGATAGTTTAATGTGTCTTCTTCCCTGATGGCTCAGATGGTAAAGCGTCTGTCTACAATGCAGGAGACCTTGGTTCGATCCCTGGGTTGGGAAGATCCCCTGGAGAAGGAAATGGCAATCCACTCCAGGACTATTGCCTGGAAAATCCCATGGACAGAAGAGCCTAATAGGCTACAGTCCATGGGGTCGCAAAGAGTCGGACACGACTGAGCAACTTCACATCATCATATTTACTAATCACTTCTGCAACATCTAATCTGTTAATCTTATCCACTATATATTTCATTTTAGATATTCATTTTCACCTCTAGAATTTCAACTTCGATCTTTTAAAAAATACCTTTCATGCTTTGGTTTATCTTTTAGTACATATGAAATATGGCTATAATGACTGTTTTACTGTCCTTGCCTGCTCATTCTAACATCTGCATTAATTCTGTGTATGTTCAATTGATTGATTTGTTTCCTCAATATGGACTGTTTTTCTTGTTTTTACATAGCTGGTAATTTTTTATTGGATGTTAAAAATTATGAATTTTACCTTGTTGAATGATGAGTATTTTTCTACTTCTATATATTCTTGAGCTTTGGTCTTAGGTGCAATTTACCTATGTGAAAACCATCTGATTTTATGGCATCTTATTTTTAAGATTTTTTTTTTTTAAGATGAGACCAGAGCAATGTTCAATTCAGGGCTAAAAACACTTGGTATTCTACATAATGCCCCATGAATTTTGAGGATTTTCCAGTCAAGTATCTGAGAACAGACATTGTCCCTGACCTTTTGTGAGCAGCAGGCCTTGTTACAACTAATTTAGGGGGTGGCTCTTTCCTTGGCCACAGAAATTTTTCTCACATTAATTGTTACTCAGCTGGACACTCAAGCAGATCCTCTACAGATCTCTAGAGTTCTCATTTTGTGAATCTCTCTCTTCTTCATCTCTGTCCTGGTCTACCAGAACTCAATATTATCTTCTCAACTCATGGAGTTTATCGCATTCCACCTCACAGGGATTACTGTTCTTTGTTATGTCATAACCAATATCTTCCAAATGACTATTTTATGTATTTTAAACATTGTTGCAGATGGAAGAGTAAATCTCATTCCTATTCCTTTGTCTTTACCAGATGCCAAAATTTTCTTGTATATATACACCCTCCTCTACAATATACCAAGGAAATTCTGGCATTTCAATTTAATCCAGAATGAACCACTTTTGGGTCCAGGTTTAAGTCAACCAACATGTTAGAGTCACTCCCAGTTCCCTAAGCAAATACATCAAAATCAGCATTTCTTCTTACTGTGAAATCTGGTAAAATATTACCTTATCTTTTATTTATTTCACCCTGATCCAACAGTGTTAGGACTCACTCCCATTTTCTAATTTATACTCACTATGGATATAAATTAGAAAAAGCCTGAAATTTTTTCATGCATATGGTATCTCCTCCCAGGTCACATATGTACCCAAGCCATGACAACTGTTAGAATTTAGAAATGGTTATAGATCTAGAAGAAATGAGAGCTGGTGGAGGTAGGTCTTGATGAGCATCAATATGCATTTCTCTGGGAAGTTCATTAAAACTTCTTCAAGATAAATAGTTCTTATTACTCTGTAACTCAAATACACTTAGAATTTGACTATAGGTTTGTTTTTCAGAAATTTTGACTCTGGCTATAAAAGACAAATTTTTTTCATGACATTCAATTTTTTTTTCATGTTCCTGTATTAACCTTGAATTGAGACTGTAGAGAGAGCCTTGAGCGTATCATTTTATTTTTCCTCCATGCTCTCTAATGCATTTAGAATCAATCAATTGACCAGTCTTTAGGGTCTCTTCATTTCCATTAAAATTAACTCTATAGGCTAATGAAAAAGAGAAAAAGAAATACATTTATTTCCTCCACGGTTGCATGAGGCACATATGCTTGTTTACAGATCTCCTAAGCTTGGAATTGTTTATATTTGTCCAGTGTATGCTAAGCAGCTGGAATCTGCTTAGCAAGTTACCCAGATATTTTCCTGTGGACACCTATTATTGTGCTTCAGAGGTAAAGACTTTAAGAATATGCATTTGAAAATCATCACAGTGACTCTTTCTTGGGGGTTAAAAGACTTTGGAACTGTAAAGTTAATGTTTTGAGTTGTAGTCTTTTAGTCTCATTTAGGTAAGATTAATTTAGCTTTTGGTCCTGACTGTGTAATTAAAATTTATTTAATCATGGTAAAAGTTTGTTTTGAGTTTTCTAGATCAGAACTATAAGTTCCAGCTAGAACTCTTGACTCAAAAACATTTTGAAAACCTTATTACTGAATGCAAACCATCATAAGAAAAGTGTATTAGTTAGTTAACACTGTAATAAATGTTATGTAACTGCAGCAGCAGCAGCATCCTAAAATTCATTGTCATTTTAACCAGTACTTTTTTCCCAGGGTCATGCTTCTTCAGGTAGACTGCAGGTTGGTTGATTTAGGATGAGTTCAGCTGGTGATTCTGCTTTAGAAGGAGTCAACTGAGCTTGGTTCTAGGCTATGGGTTGGATTCAGCCATACTCCCAGGTTTTTATTCTAGGGTCAAGTCTGAATGTCATTGGCTACACAGAGTATGCTCTTTTCATGATAGATTATTGAAGTGCCAGAGGACAATCCAAACAGCAGAAGCACATTTAAGATTTCTACTTCTGTCAAATGTACTGAAGTTTCATTGACCAAAGCTAGTAGCTTGGGTGAAGCATAGGGCTGTAAACTCATCTACAGTGGAAGAATACTGAATATTTGCTAAATTATTCTGGATCAAATGATGCTACTCCTAAAAATCTAGCTTGGAGAAATATCCTGAATATACAACATCAAGAGATAGTTAAGTAAAGAATATAGCCAAGAAATATTACAGACTTTCACCAAAAATAATTATGACAGTACTTATGAAATATTGAGAAGTGAAACAAGCAGCATGAAGCAGAAAGAAAAGAACTGTCAGTTATAAAAACAAATTTCTTCAGCATTTTAGAAGAATGGCAAAGTTCTTCTTAGGGAAAAAAAGCTATTTTGTTTAGGAAAGGTTTATGAAGGAGATTCTCTGGTTTTATAAGAAAAGACCATGGGCCAGTCCATATATGGGGAGATTTAGACAATTAGGAGCCTAATTCCACAGCATATTAATGTAACAGGGGTTTTAAGTTTATGCGTTCATTGGCAGCCTAAAAGATAGAAAGGTTAGTTAACACTGCAATAAATGTTCTGTAACTACCTCTCAGGGAAGAGCAAAAAGAAAGTCAACACTATAACTGCAGGCCAAGGACTAAAGAAGAGTTGCTCTTGTAATAAAAATGGGCATCTAATTTCATAAGAATACTTGATATTAATTTTTAACTTTACAAAATATATTTATATACATAGAGTTTTTCATTAGAAGAGAATAAATAACACTCAAAAGCTATACTCAAAACTCAAAATAATACTCAATAATACTCAAGAGAATAATAAATATTCAAGACAAGATAACATTTGGATAAAAAGATAATGATGCTTTACCCATCAGTTGCAGAACTGACTAACTAGTTGGCTGGTTAACTAGTTGGCTGGATTTATACACTGGGCCTGCAGGTTAGTGAACTTGAGCAACACTGACACCTATTATTTGGTTTTAAGTCATTTCCTTTTTTTTTTTTTTTTTGCAATAATTCCTCTGCTATTACTGATGGTGGTGGTTTAATCACAAGTTGTGTTTGGCTTTTGCAATCCCATGGATTGTAGCCCAGCAAGCTCCTCTATTCATGGGATTTCCCAGGCAAGAATACTGACGTGGGTTGCCATTTCCTTCTCCAGAGGACTTTACAGATCCAGGGACTGTACCCACGTCCCCTGCACTGAAGGAAGAGCCACCAGAGAAACCTCTGCTATTGCTAAATGTTTATAACTATACCTTTTTTTTTAACACCTAGCAATCTAGCAGCAATGTGCTTTTTGTGTTCAGGGGAATGTGGCAGTGGGAGCTAAGTGATGAGCGGAAATGGTAGCCGTTGCAGGGGAAGAGTTAGATGAGTTTCATTGATCCTCAGGAGTGCTGTCCAATAAAACATTCTGCAGTGATAGAGTGCTCTAGGTCTGTCTGTTCTGATATGATAGCCACTAGCCACATGTGCTTGCTGAGTATTTGTAACGTGGCTAATGTGACTGGGGAACTAAATTCTCAGTTTATGTTTATTTAACTAATTTAAATGTAGATAACCACATATGGACAGTGATTATCATATCTAAACACTATAATATAGTGTTTAGATAAAGCCAGAAATAGTAAGTGAAAAATAAATAACAGGTTCTCTGTCATTCAGAAACCCCAGAACTAGTAGAGCAGACACTAGATGTTTGGAAATCATATGAAAAATTAGTTTAACATATTTATCTAGTTATTTGAGAAATGGTGATTAGCAGGTTGAAAGATAACATATATAGTATAAACTTAAAGTTGTAAAGTACATTTCTGTGTTTAGAGAAAAATTGGAAGATTAGTTTTCAAAATGTTAACTTTAGGTGCTACAATTATAAATAATTTCTATTTTTTCTTTCTATTTACTGTATTTCTCAAATTTTCTCCAAAATATGCATAAATTTTTAATTTGTAATGTTTATTTGTCTGGATAATACTTCAAAATATTAATAATCCCCCCACCAAATCTCCCTATTTCCTTCCCTTATTGAATTGATCAGGTAACAGACTGTGACTTCGGACTTCCTTGTTTCTGGGAAAGTATGTGGTTGGCCGGAAAACAGAAGTTACATGCAAGACTTCTGGTTTTTTGAAGGTAGACAGGTTTGCAAAATTTTTAAGAGAAACTGGAGATTTGGAAGAAACAACAGGAGGGGATGAAACTTGCCCCCAGAAAGCAAAGTGATTTCTAGAGACTGAACGAGAGTACCAAGCACCAGGATGGTCTTTCTGATAATGCAGGGGTCTTGTATGACCTCGGAGGAAATGTCTGTATGCTACATGTAAGAACTGAACTTAGAGACTCTGGGATTCCCTGCTTTCCAAGAATGCTCCATGTCTCAAAGGTGGTGGAAGCAACAGAAAGCTTCCAATTCTGAAGCATTCAGTCAGTAGCAAATAACATTTCAGTGACTTAAAGGCCCAAACCCTAACACCTTGTCCCTTGGACCTCAATACATCTCTGGGGTGGGTGAGGGGGCACAAGAAGAAATGAAGAGTAATTTTCAACCTACTGGCTGGAAATGTTTCAAAATTGAATTGACTTAAGTAATTTTTTTTTTAAGAACATGAAGAAAACGGAACCCTTATGCATTGCTGACAAGGATGAAAATGGAACAGCCCCTGTGGAAAACAATTTGGCAGTTCCTCAAAAAAGTAAACATAGAATTATCATATGATTTAGAAATTCTACTTCTAGGGACACACCCAAAAATTTCAAAACAGAGACTCCAGCATACACTTGTACACCAATGCTTATGGCAGCCTTATTCACAATAGCCAAAATGTGGAAATAATCCAAATATCCATTAACAGAAAATGGAATCTTTTAAAAACAGTATGGGATCATTAGGGAATTTAGGATAGATATGTACACACTGCTATATTTAAAATGGATGACCAACAAGAACCTACTGTATAACACATGGAACTCTGCTCAATATTATGCGGCAGCCTGGGTGGGAGGAGGGGTTTGGTGGAGAATGGATACACGTATATGTATGGCTGAGTCCCTTCGCTGTTTCCCTGAAACTATCACAACATTGTTAATCAGCTATATCATAATACAAAGTAAAAACTTTTAAGTAGATGGGAAACAGTGGAAACAGTGTCAGACTTTATTTTGGGGGGCTCCAAAATCACTGCAGATGATGACTGCAGCCATGAAATTAAAAGAGGCTTACTCTTTAGAAGGAAAGTTATGACCAACCTAGATAGCATATTCAAAAGCAGAAACATTACTTTGCCAACGAAGGTCCATCTAGTCAAAGCTATGGTTTTTCCAGTGGTCATGTATGGATGTGAGAGTTGGACTGTGAAGAAAGCTGAGTGCTGAAGAATTGATGCATTGAACTGAGGTGTTGGAGAAGACTCTTGAGAGTCCCTTGGACTGCAAGGAGAGCCAACCAATCTATTCTAGGAACACCTGTACACCCATGGCAGATTCATATTGATGTATGGCAAAAGCAATACAATATTGTAAAGCAATTAGCCTCCAATTTAAATAAAGAAATTTATATTTAAAAAATAAATAAAGGAGATCAGTCCTGGATGTGCTTTGGAAGGAATGATGCTAAAGCTGAAACTCCAGTACTTTGGCCACCTCATGCGAAGAGTTGACTCAATGGAAAAGACTCTGATGCTGGGAGGGATTGGAGGCAGGAGGAGAAGGGGACAACAGAGGATGAGATGGCTGGATGGCATCACTGACTCGATGGACATGAGTTTGGGTGAACTCCGGGAGTTGGTGATGGACAGGGAGGCCTGGCAAGCTGCAGTTCATGGGGTCACAAAGAGTCAGACACGACTGAGCTACTGAACTGAACTGAACTGAACTGATATACATGAAATAGAATATTATTCAGCCAATAAAATATAATGGAATTCTGGCATGCTGCAATGGATGAAGCTTGAAGACATTATGTAAGTAAATAAGTAGACATGAAAGGACAAATACTATATGATTCCACTTATATAATATACCTAAAATAGGCAGCTGAACAGAGACAGAATGTAGAATACAGATTACCAAGGCCTAAAGGGAAAGGAGAACAGGAAGTTATAATGGGTACAGAGCTTCAGTCTGGAATGATGAATAATTTCAAAAAATGGGTGGTGATGATAGCTGTGTATCCCAGCAGAAACCTACAGCCCCTTTCCCAAGTAAAAAGACTCCTCTATGCCCTCTGTCTTTCGTTGTAGAAAAGATGAAGTCTCCCAGGTCTCCCAGAGTCACAAAAGAGCAAGCTTCATAGTTAATGATTAGGACGATAGAGTCACAGACTCTATGCATATTCTTGAGTAGTTTTACAGATACTATAACTCCCACCAGATGAAAAAGACTAACTGCATGATGACCAGACTCTAGCTATGACATACGTTACTCCATCTATGCCATTTATGGCTAGCACAATTCCAGGAACTAGCCTCAAGAGAATGATGCTAAGCTTATTGCTCATAACAATCTATATATTTGTAGGCATCAAAATAGCTGTAGCTTGCTCTGCTCCTGTATGTAGTTGGGCAATTTAAAATGTCAGCAAAGAGATGATACAGACCCACGTTGACATCCCGCATTTCTGTTTCACTTATAACTTAGTTATGAAACTGAGACTGACATGTACACAGCATTATATATAATGTAGATGGTTAATAAGGACCTACAGCATAGCACAGGGAACTCTACGAAATAATCTGTTGATGCTGTTGTTGTTGTTACTGTTGTTGTGGTTGTTCAGTCACTCAGTCATGTCCAACTCTTTTGACCCCATGGACTGCGCACACCAGGCATCCCTGTCCTTCACCATCTCCTTAAGCTTGATCAAACTCATGTCTATTGAGTCAGTGGTGCCATCCAATCATCTCACCCTCTGTTATCCTCTTCCCCTGCCTTCAATCTTTCCCAGCTCTATTCCTATAATGAATAGGCTCTATGCATCAAGTGGCCCAAGTATCAGAGCTTCAGCTTTAGCATCAGTCATTCCAGTGAATATTCAGGTCTGATTTCTTTAGGATTGCCTGGTTTGATCTCCGTGCAGCCCAAGAGATTCTCAAGAGCTTCTCCAACACCACAGTTCAAAAGCATCAGTTCTTCAGTGTCGGCCTTCTTTATGGTCCAACTTTCATATCCATACACGACTACTGGAAAAACCATAGCTTTGATGACACAGACCTTTGTCAGCAAAGTAGTATCTCTGCTTTTTAATATGCTGTCCAAGTTGGTCTTAGCTTTTCTTCCAATGAGGAAGTGTCTTTAAATTTCATGGCTGCAGTCACCATCTTCAGTGATTTTGGAGCCCAATAAAATAAAGTCTCTCACCGTTTCCATTGTTTCCGCATCTATTTGCCATGAAGTGATGGGACCAGATGCCATGATCTTAGTTTTTTGAGCGTTAAGTTTTAAGCCAGTTTTTTTACTCTCCTCTTTTCACCTTCATGAAGATGCTATTTACTTCTTCACTTGCTGCCATTAGGGTGATGTCATCTGCATATCTGAGATTATTGATATTTCTCCCCACAATCTTAATTCCAGCTTGTGCTTCATCCATGACCTATATTGGAAAATAATCTTTTAAAAAGTGAATATATATATATAATATATAACTGATTCACTTTATATTATACATGTATGGATACATATAACTGATTCACTTTATATTATACATGTATGGATACATATAACTGATTCACTTTATATTATACATGTATGGATACATATAACTGATTCACTTTGCTGCATAGCAGATACTAAACGTTCTAAATCAACTATACTCCAACAAAAATTGTTAATTGTTTTTAAAAAAAATTGAGATCACAAGGTAACCTAACTTATCTCCTGACTTGTGGTCTACTAAATGCACACAATATCTTTCCTAATGTTGATTATTTCCCTCAATAAAAAGTAGTAGTAATGAAGAATTAAGTAATTGTCTCCACCTTCAGAAGCTCCCTTAGCAATTCTTCAGACAGAAACTCAGATGAGACAACATCTGAAGAAAGATCATGAGAAGTCAGCCAGCCTGCATGCCATGGAAAATGATGCAGACCTTCACCTCCTGCATTGATGATTCACTCAGATTCTTCCCCTTTTTTTTCCCTTTAGAAACTGTCATGACTGAGAAGGATCTCTGGAGTTGGTCTTGGGACATGAGTCCACTTTCTTCCTACATTGCCAGCTTTTCTGAATAAAGTAACTTCCCTTTCTACCAGTTTTTGCCCCTTGACTATTTGCTTTTGAGAGGCAAGCGGCTGAACCTAAATCTGGTAACAGTCACATAATATGGTGAATATACGTGTAAAATGCCACCGAATTGTACATTTAAATGTGGTTACAGTGGTAAATTTTGTGTCAATTAAAAAAAAAATCTTAAAGAGAATTATTAAATTTGTCCCCCCACCATTCCTAAGGTTTATTAACTTGATTCAAAATACCCTTTACTCAAATAGTATGGCCTCAGTGATAAGACAATAATATCCTTTCAGATTTCTAACTGATGGCCCATATGTTGAGGTCTTTTCAGAGAGAACACAAATTATCCCCAGCCTTTTGAGCTTCAAGAATATTCTGTCTTTGTCTTTCCAGCATTTTTTCTCTGACTTCAGTAATCTGTTATATATATATAGCTAGCACTCAGCCCAATACTTGAGAGTACCCCTCTGTAGATTTCTATACAGCTCCTTTTTTGTCTTACACTCAACCCTGCAAAATATTAGTCGTCTTGTCAATACCACCTTCAGTCTCTGCCTGTCAACCCAGTGAGACTGTTGTCTGCCAGTATGATAGCTTGGTAACCATCTCCAGGTAGCAAGCTGTTCCTGCAGTGAAGCTCAACTTGTCTGTTTCCCTTCTTTCAAGGGACTGGGGGCGGGAGGAAAAGGGGACGATGGAGGATGAGATGGCTGGATGGCATCCCCAACTTGATGGACATGGGTTTGGGTGAACTCCAGGGGATGGTGATGGACAGGGAGGCCTGGTGTGCTGCGATTCATGGGGTCACAAAGAGTCGGACATNGGACTGGGGGCGGGAGGAAAAGGGGACGATGGAGGATGAGATGGCTGGATGGCATCCCCAACTTGATGGACATGGGTTTGGGTGAACTCCAGGGGATGGTGATGGACAGGGAGGCCTGGTGTGCTGCGATTCATGGGGTCACAAAGAGTCGGACATGACTGAGCAACTGAACTGAACTGAACTGATCCCCTTTACTATGTCTTATTCTTGCAATATAATTTCTATTCCTTCTCTTTGAGCACAGTGAATATTCTTAAGCTAAGACATGCTCACATTTTTCTATTATCTGTATTTCTTTCAATGGGATTTCTCTATTTCATTGCTCTCTCTCTCTTTCTCTCTGTATCTTGCCCTCTTTCTCTTTCCTGCCACATTCATCCCTAGCTCTTAGTCTCCTCTAGTGGGTTATACATTTTTACTAGGAACTCTTCTTCAGTTGAGTTGCTTCCACAAGAATGAAGTATACTACTTTGCGGGTTCCCTGTGGTTCAGGAGCACATTTGATTTTGTCAAGGCCCCATGGGTTTCAGTGTTTATAGAATTTATCAGTTGGGGTTTTCCACATAGACAAGACAATGCAAATTAATACGACACAGTAAGGTTTAGAGGCAGGCTTCTGTTTCTTTTTTCCCTCCCTTTTGCTTCTTTACTGCCTCACTGGCATAGTGGGCGGGGTATTTTACTTTTCATTTTATAGACTGGTTCCCAGTTGTGTGAAAGGGCCCAGTTCTAGGTGTCAGTGTTCTCTGGGACTTTGCACTCAAGTCTAAAACCCTGATGTGTTTTGAAACCACAGTCCACATAGGGATTTACTTCATTCTGTCTCCTCCATGGGTCACTGGGTTTAGCTCTTGCTTACTACATTGATTTTGAAGACTCTATTCTTTCTTCTACCTAGGTATCTCTTGTTCTTAATTTCAAGTTCAGTTAAGTATTTTGAAAATTAATTTGGGTTTGTAGTATCCAGTATTTCTAATTATTTTGTATGTGATTAAAAGTTTCAGAAGTCAGTCCTGTCGACTATATTGCCCTGATGTATGTGTAGTATTAAGAAGTTCATCATCTCTCCCCTCAGTTTACAGAATCATAGCTTTTAACATTTGATGAATGTATTATTCACTCCATTTTTTTTCTTCCAGCAAGAATGTTAGACTTTAGTGTGTGATTTTACTTCCTTATCTGATTGTGATGTACTTAAATGGCATAGGGCATGTGGTTTTAGCTTGTACACTCTGAGTCTTTTAATGCAAGACCAGCCAAATACAGCGTGGAATAAGTGTCTATTGAAAACAGCACAAGGGAGCTTTCTAAAAATTTATTAAAAACTTCTTTGTATTAAGCTTAATTTCTTTAAAATGAAATTTAAGACAAAAATTTCACCTTTTTTATTTGACTCAAGATTCTTGCAAATTATTTAAGTATGTAAATAATCCCTAAAGTAGTACATTAGAAAAAAAACTCAATAAGAAATAATAGCTCTTCATAGAAGGAATGTTCCAGTTAACTAACCTGTGCATGCTAAGTTGCTTCAGTTGTGTCTGACTCCATGCCACCCTCTGATCTGTAGCTCCCCCCACCCCCCACCCCCCGGCTCCTCTGTCCATGCGAGTCTCCAGGCAAGAACACTGGAGTGGGTTGCCATGTCCTCCTCCAGCGGATCTTTGCAACCCAGGGATCAAATCCATGTATCTCCTGCATTGACAGACAGGTTCTTTTCCACTAGCACCACTTGGGAAGCTCCCACTAACCAAGGAAGTGACAAAATAAAACCAATCCTCTGAAATCTTGTATATATCACTAAGTGATCAAGATATATAAAGATGCATAGAGAATGATAAAATAAATATTCAGCAAACAGCCTAAGAAACGAAACCTTACAAGTATGGGTGCGGGACCTCGAAGGACTGGGTGGTGGCGCTGTTGAGAGCCTGTGTTTGGACCACCCAGGGGCAGCCTCAGCATCTGGAGCCAGAGCAGAATGGGAGGCAGGGGCCGGATACCCGGCAAGAAGGAGGTGAGAGCTATGGGAGCCTTGAAATCTCACGCCTGTTTCTTGTAGCTCCACCAGGGGTGGTGTCCCAGAGGGCTTGTGCAGTGCAGGATGGAAAGGGCCTCCAGTTGACCTCCTAGCTGGAGACTTCAGTAGTTGGAGGCACCCCATTTCCCCCTTGCTTTAAGAAAATCCCTAAAGACACTGAGCTGGAAACTTATGCAACTGAGTTGCTCCAGACTTCCTTGAAGGAATTTTTGTTGCTTTCTGAGGAGAAATGAATCATTTGGAAAACTTGGGACTCTGGATAGCTTTTTGGACAATTTAACTAAGGATGACACAGAGAGAGGGCAGGGTGGGGGATGATAGGAATTTGAGAAACTTGAGCACAGCAGAGGGGTAATTTATTTGCATTTCTGATTCCTACATCAGGATTTTAGGGAACTCTCTTCAGAAGTATCCAGGATCTCTGAAGGGGCAAGTCCTAAGGGGTAAAGGCAGGTTTTAGGAGTGAGGCAGACCCAGTAATAAGCATGACAGATTTAAAGGGCCTGTTGTCAAATTGAGAGCAGAGGGCAGGCAATGTTGCATCCCATGAGGGACTCCTCCTTCAGAGAGGGAATCTAAAAGAACCGTTAAACAAAAAACTCTGGCTAATACTGAAAAGTGAAAGTCACTCAGTCATGTCTGACTCTTTGCAAGCCTATGAACTATACAGTCCACTGAATTCTCTAAGCCAGAATACTGGAGTGGGTAGTCTTTCCCTTCTCCAGGGGATCTTCCCAACCCAGGGATCGAACCCANTAAACAAAAAACTCTGGCTAATACTGAAAAGTGAAAGTCACTCAGTCATGTCTGACTCTTTGCAAGCCTATGAACTATACAGTCCACTGAATTCTCTAAGCCAGAATACTGGAGTGGGTAGTCTTTCCCTTCTCCAGGGGATCTTCCCAACCCAGGGATCGAACCCAGGTCTCTCATATTGCAGGTGGATTCTTTACCAGCTGAGCCACAAGGGAAGATAAAAAAAAGGGATACTAAAAAAAAAAAACAAAAAGTAAATGAAATCAGATATCTATTATTTAAGTGTACTTTTAAAATTTAAATTAGAGTTTACTAAGAAAGAGGGAAAGCTGCGATGATAATGGGATTCTCCAAAGTCAGATCGGGACATCCCTGAACTTGAGTTTATTATTTTGGCACTTACTAAAAAAATAAAAAGAAGAAGAAGAAGAAAGATTAACTTTGTTGACAAAAAAAATTTTAATTGTAGAGGAAGGATCCTGTCCTGGAAGAACTCACATCCAAGCTTGCTTCAGTTATTTTTGCAGCAGATTCTCTGCAAGGATTGCTCAGAGAATTGACTCACTCCAGTACCAGGGACTTTTGAAGCAAAGGTCAGGAATTCATTTCCAAATCTCAGTTAAACTGTAGAATCAGCTTACTAATGCCAGAAGAAAGTTTTGAGAGTCCTCAGTTTAACTTATTCAATTTGCAGGTGAGAGCACTAAGGTCCTGAAAGGAAGGTGAGCATAAATCAAGGACAACTGGAGCTAGAATCTGATTTCCTAACACCCAGCTAATGTTCTGTCCAGATTCAACTTAAAAGCTGTCCTGGGCTGGAGAACATACCCCAAGTTGGCCTATTTGGGAAAGAAAATTAAGATAATATTAACCTCTGGTTGACAAGTCATTTGTCCAAACATAATGGGACCTTACCAAGAGCAGAAAAAGATGTGAGCTAGCCTGTACTTATTTATTACCCATGACAGGAAGGAACAAAGTCCAGATTTCCAAACTCAATTTTTTTCCTAAAATAAAAATCTATGATTAGCTTTGAGTATGTCCATTTGGATTTGGGGCCACAAGTAATTCCAGTTTCTTCTGTTATCAGTAATGCTGATAAGGAAGACTGTGTTTAAGATTCAGTTCAGTTCAGTCACTCAGTCATGTCCGACTCTTTGTGACCCCATGAATCGCAGCATGCCAGGCCTCTCTGTCCATCACCAACTCCCGGAGTTCACACAGATTCACGTCCATCGAGTCAGTGATGCCATCCAGCCATCTCATCCTTGGTCGTCCCTTTCTCCTCCTGCCCTCAATCCCTCCCAGCATCAAAGAATTTTCCAATGAGTCAACTTTTCACATGAGGTGGCCAAAGTACTGGAGTTTCAGCTTTAGCATCATTCCTTCCAAAGAAATCCCAGGGTTGATCTCCTTCAGAATGGACTGGTTGGATCTCCTTGCAGTCCAAGGGACTCTCAAGAGTCTTCTCCAACACCACAGTTTAAAAGCATCAATTCTTCAGTGCTCAGCTTTCTTCACAGACTGACTCTCACATCCATACATGACCACAGGAAAAACCATAGCCTTGACTAGATGGACCTTAGTTGGCAAAGTAATGTCTCTGCTCTTGAATATGCTCTCTAGTTTGATCATAGCTTTCCTTCCAAGGAGTAAGCATCTTTTAATTTCATGGCTGCAGTCACCATCTGCAGTGATTTTGGAGCCCCCAAAAATAAAGTCTGACACTGTTTCCCCATCTATTTCCCATGAAGTGATGGGACTGGATGCCATGATCTTCGTTTTCTGAATGTTGAGCTTTAAGCCAACTTTTTCACTCTCCTCTTTC
The DNA here is from genome assembly GCA_006410675.1 of Oreotragus oreotragus. Classification (NCBI taxonomy): domain Eukaryota; kingdom Metazoa; phylum Chordata; class Mammalia; order Artiodactyla; family Bovidae; genus Oreotragus; species Oreotragus oreotragus. The sequence goes on from SJYX01007497.1 coordinate 415,391, forward strand.
ACTTTCATCAGGAGGCTTTTTAGTTCCCCTTCACTTTCTGCCATAAGGGTGGTGTCATCTGCATATCTG
>SJYX01007497.1:415522-430479 GCA_006410675.1 Oreotragus oreotragus
AAGTGCTTAAGAGTTGTTTTTGGGAGAGAATTTTTTTATATTACTCCAATACCAGAAGACTTCTAAAAAGAAATATGTTCGTATTTACTTTCTTTTCCATATTTGCTTGCATGGCTTTGGGGGTTTTCTAAACTTCAATTCCTCTTTGTTATGTCTTCTTATTTCATGTAACTCCTTCCCAATTAGGCAGAAGCTTACAGTCTTGATAAATTGCCTTTATTGGATATTGAACTTCGTTCATTAACCATCAGGAAGAAATTGTTGTTTTCAATAGCATGGGTGGCAGGAATCAAGAAGAAAAGGAGATTCTTTTGTTTTGGCAGGGTTAGAAACTGTATTTCTTGTGATCAAGAGCATACAAATTGCAGTATGATATTTACGTGCAGGTTAGTGGTACCTCAGTGCCAGTGATGGGCATCTGGGGACTTAGGAAAGTGATGATACTAGCATGGCATCACTAACATCATCTTCATAGTTTCTAAGAAGTATTTCCATGTAAAAAATAAGATGCAGATTTTGTGTTTTGTTATACTAGATAGATGCGTAAAATAAATGGATAGAAGTTTAAACATTGGAGTGATCTGTAAACAATATTGTCCAAATAAAACTTTATGTAAGAATAGCCACTCACTTGTGAGCTAGGTCACTTCACTTATGTCTGACTCTTTGTGCCTCTAAGGACTGCAGCCCGCCAGGCTCCTCTGTCCATGGGATTCTCCAGGCAAGAATGCTGAAGTGGGTTGCCATGCCCTTCTCCAGGGGATCTTCTCAATTCAGGGATCAAACCCACATCTCTTATGTCTCCTGCATTGGCAGGTGGGTTCTTTACCATTACCACCACCTGGGAAGCCCTAGCTTCTTGCTTATTAAATGATTGTATTCTCAGTTCAGTTCAGTTGCTCAGTCGTGTCCAACTCTCCACGACCCCATGAATCGCACCACACCAGGTCTCCCTGTTCATCACCATCTCCAAGAGTTCACTCAGACTCACGTCCATCAAGTCCGTGATGCCATCCAGCCATCTCGTCCTTGGTTGTCCCCTTCTCCTCCTGAATCCCTCCCAGCATGAGTCAACTCTTCTCATGAGGTGGCCAAAGTACTGGAGTTTCAGCTTTAGCATCATTCCTTCCAAAGAAATCCCAGGGCTGATCTTCAGAATGGACTGGTTGGATCTCCTTGCAGTCCAAGGGACTCTCAAGAGTCTTCTCCAACACCACAGTTCAAAAGCATCGATTCTTCAGTGCTCAGCCTTCTTCACAGTCCAACTCTCACATCCATACTTTTCAGCTTTAGCATCATTCCTTCCAAAGAAATCCCAGGGTTGATCTCCTTCAGAATGGACTGGTTGGATCTCCTTGCAGTCCAAGGGACTCTCAAGAGTCTTCTCCAACACCACAGTTTAAAAGCATCAATTCTTCAGTGCTCAGCTTTCTTCACAGACTGACTCTCACATCCATACATGACCACAGGAAAAACCATAGCCTTGACTAGATGGACCTTAGTTGGCAAAGTAATGTCTCTGCTCTTGAATATGCTCTCTAGTTTGATCATAGCTTTCCTTCCAAGGAGTAAGCATCTTTTAATTTCATGGCTGCAGTCACCATCTGCAGTGATTTTGGAGCCCCCAAAAATAAAGTCTGACACTGTTTCCCCATCTATTTCCCATGAAGTGATGGGACTGGATGCCATGATCTTCGTTTTCTGAATGTTGAGCTTTAAGCCAACTTTTTCACTCTCCTCTTTCACTTTCATCAGGAGGCTTTTTAGTTCCCCTTCACTTTCTGCCATAAGGGTGGTGTCATCTGCATATCTGAGGTTATTGATATTTCTCCCAACAGTCTTGATTCCAGCTTGTGTTTCTTCCAGTCCAGCGTTTTTCATGATGTACTCTGCATATAAGTTAAATAAGCAGGGTGACAATATACAGCCTTGACATACTCCTTTCGAATTTTGCATCTCATTATGTCTAAAAGGAGGACCTAATGGTGGCTCACACTGTAAAGAATCTGCCTGCAATGCAGGAGACCCAGGTTCAATACCTGGATCAGGAATATCTCCTTAAGAAGGGAATGGCTACGCATTCCAGTATTCTTTCCTGGAGAATTTCATGTACAAACAAACCTGGCAGGCTACATACAGTCCATGGGGTTGCATAGAGTCAGACATGGCTGAGCAACAAACACTGTTCTCTTTTTTCGTCTCTAAAGGAGCATGGAGTGGGAAGGAGGAAGGCAGGAGGCAGAAACTGAGAGAAACAGAGGTTGCAACTCATTTACCATTCTTCATAGAGTATATGCTCAGAATATACTTTTCTACAACTATATGCAATGAGTTCCTAAGGTACAACTAAATACAGGGACCTCCAGGTAGATTTGGAAATTAGTTGTTCTGATGCTACAGAGGCTTGACAGGAACAGAAAATGCAACAACTTTTATCTCTGTTCTCTATTCCTATTGTCTCATGATTTTATATAAGTCATAGTTCCTTTGATGGGAATAAAGTGAAATGAGAAAAGGAAGTGTAGGAGGAAGGAAACAAGAACTTTTTCAAGAGAAAGAACCTGATCTTACTCTTCTCTACAGCCAGCCTCCAGCCCCTGCATGCACACTTTTTTGCACAGTGCCTTCTACATACGATAAACAAATACACTCAGTTTGCTTCCTTTTTCTTTTTCTGTTTTCTTTTCTCTTCTTTCTTTTTTTTTTCTGTTATAAACAAATGTCTGTTTATCTATACAGCATCTTCTCTTAGTTACTCCTCTAATTTATATCAGAAATCTTAATCTACCAGTTATCCACCCTACAGTGCTTTAAGAAGATAGCTGTAGGAAAAGAGTGAGGAGGTAGAAAAATATTTTGTTGTTGTCGTTCTTGTTGAGTTGTGCTTGACTCCTTGCAATCCCAATAGGCTGCAGCCCTCCAGGTTGTTCTTTTCATGAGATTTTCCCAGACAAGAATACTGGAGTGGTTTTCCATTTCCTTGTCTCGGGATCTTCCTGACCCAGGGATCTTTCCTGACCCAGGGATTGAACCTGTGTTTCTTGTGTCTCCTGCATTGCCAGCTGGATTCTTTACCACTGAGCCATCAGAGAAGCCCCTCAAAAAACATGCAATTTGTATAAATTATATGTATTTAAATCCTTTCAAATTTTTGAAGATTTTTTAAAATTTAAATGATCAGTTCAATTCAACTTGATATATATATATATATTACTTTCATGAAGTATTTCTATCTTATCTGCCCATAATCTTCTTACATTTAGGGACTTCATTATTCTCTTTAGTATGTACTTTTACAATAACTTGCTTTCCTATTAGGCATAAGCATTTGAATGAATATTAGCTCACTTAATCTTTATAATTGTAAGTGAGAAAAGATCTTGTAAAAAGTAATGAATTTTGAATTAAGAAATACACCATAAATTTCTGTCTCTGCCATTTATCTGTTTATTGAGATTAATTAAGTTATAAGATCTCTCTGCACCATATTTTCTTCATTATACAACAGAATCATCAACACCTTTACTATTCTCCTGGCAAAATTGTAGGCAGGGTTAAGTGAGACCATATGTGTAATTAATACAGGAAGTACTACAGGCTTGTCTAATATTTATTGACATTGCTATGGATAAAGAAGAGTCAAAAAGTTTTTAAATGAGGGAGAGCCTCATTTAATTAAATGAAATACTTCAATTACAAACTATTAAATTTTCTATTTGAACTTTTTATTTTTAATAGAAGTGCAAATAACAAAGCTGAGCAAGGACACGGCAGAGCTGATAAAATCGCCATGTAGCTAAGTGACTTCATCACATAACTAAGAAGTACCATCATCTTTACTATATATTTTTAGATTATAATTTTATATTTTTTAGGAAAAGACATTGTTAGAATTTTAAAAATTTGCTACTATTTGCATAGAAGAACGTAAAATTTAAATAAAGTTACTACTCAGCAGGAAATAGTATTTCCTCCCAGTATAACAGCAAAAGAAATTGTGTAGACTCTAATGGTATGTACCCAATAACAGCCACGATAGTTCCTATTTATTCAGCACTGCAGCTGTTTCATAGTGGAGAAACAGAAAATAAGGAAAATGAAACGTTTCTTTTTGTACAAATATCGATAGTTGAAATATATTTCTACCACTAGATGGAGACATAACCATAACTGAAAAGCACATAACCCTCTAACAATTGCATATGGAAAAGTACATATGCATCAGCTATGTAATGTGATAATTTGGAAAAATTATATCTAATTATAAAGATATACAACAATGATGTGAAAATTACAATAACTCAGATCCAGTATAATTCCTGTACTTGTGATGATGAAATAAGCAATTTTACTTCTGCTGCTGCTGCTGCTAAAGCTGCTGCTAAGTCGCTTCAGTGTGTCCGACTCTGTGCGACCCCACAGACGGCAGCCCATTGGGCTCCCCCATCCCTGGGGTTCTCCAGGCAAGAACACTGGAGTGGGTTGCCATTTCCTTCTCCAATGCATGAAAGTGAAAANTTACTTCTGCTGCTGCTGCTGCTAAAGCTGCTGCTAAGTCGCTTCAGTGTGTCCGACTCTGTGCGACCCCACAGACGGCAGCCCATTGGGCTCCCCCATCCCTGGGGTTCTCCAGGCAAGAACACTGGAGTGGGTTGCCATTTCCTTCTCCAATGCATGAAAGTGAAAAGTGAAAGTGAAGTCGCTCAGTCGTGTCTAACTCAGCGACCCCATGAACTGCAGCCTACCAGGCTCCTCCATCCATGGGAGTTTCCAGGCAAGAGTACTGGAGTGGGATGCCATTGCCTTCTCCGGTTCTCCTTCTGAGTCATCAGAAAAGATAAATTATAAATTTATCAGAAATTATAAGACTAGATGATTCCTAATTTTCCTAAAACCTAAAGACAACACAGTGCTTTTTTGTTTCAATGAATAGTTCTTTTGTTTCGATCTGAATCGGGATTTTTTTTTTTCCCCATAAAGTAAATGATTGTTTTCTTGGGAACAGTGCAGCATACTGTGCTTTAATAAATTACACAAACTTTGTGAAAGCCCTTTTTCTCTGAGTGGGATTTTCAGTAGGGGAAAGCCTGAACTGGCTGCTTAACTATAAGCCAAACTGATTAAAATGTATTTCCCACCATCTCTCCTACAAAGACTCTCAGAATCATATTATACTATATTCCTCCTTTGGGTATAGTTTGTAGCATACTTCCTGATAGTATAGACTTCTGATGGTTATTTTAATAACGTTAGCCCTGGTTCAGTTCAGTTCAGTTCAGTTCAGTCGACTGAACTGAACCCCATGAATTGCAGCACGCCAGGCCTCCCTGTCCATCACCAACTCCTGGAGTTCACCAAAACTCATGTGCGTAGAGTCAGTGATGCCATCCAGCCATCTCATCCTCTGTCATCACCACCTCCTCCTGACCCCAATTCCTCCCAGCATCAGTATACTTTCCAATGAATCAACTCTTTGCATGAAGTGGCCCAAGTACTGGAGTTTCAGCTTTAGCATCAGTCCTTCCAAAGAAATCCCAGGGCTGATCTTCTTTAGAATGGACTGGATGGATCTCTTTGCAGTCCAAGGGACTCTCAAGAGTCTTCTCCAACACCACAGTTCAAAAGTATCAATTTGTCATCACTCAGCTTTCTTCGCCGTCCAACTCTCCCATCCATACATGACTACTGGAAAAACCATAGCCTTGACTAGATGGACCTTCGTTGGCAAAGTAATGTCTCTGCTTTTTAATATGCTATCTAAGTTGGTCATAACTTTCCTTCCAAAGAGTAAGTGTCTTTCAATTTCATGGCTGCAATCACAATCTGCAATGATTTTGGAGCCCCCAAAAATAAAGTCTGACACTGTTTCCACTGTTTCCCCATCTATTTCCCATGCAGTGATGGGACCAGATGCCATGATCTTAGTTTTCAGAATGCTGAGCTTTAAGCCAACTTTTTCACTCTCTTCTTTCACTTTCATCAAGAGGCTTTTTAGTTCCTCTTCACTTTCTGCCATAAGAGTAGTGTTATCTGCATATCTGAGGTTATTTATATTTCCCCTGCAATCTTGATTCCAGTTTGTGCTTCTCCCAGCCAAGTGTTTCTCATGATGTACTCTGCATATAAGTTACACAAGCAGGGTGACAATATACAGCTTTGACGTACTCCTTTTCCTATTTGGAATCAGTTTGTTGTTCTATGTCCAGTTCTAAGTGTTGCTTCCTGACCTACATATAAGTTTCTCAAGAGGCAAGTCAGGTGGTTTTGTATTCCCATCTCTTTCAGAATTTTCCACAGTTTACTGTGATCCATACAATCAAAGGCTTTAGCATAGTCAATAAAGCAGAAATAGATGTTTTTCTGGAACTCTCTTGCTTTTTCGATGATCCGGCAAATGTTGGCAATTTGATCTGTGGTTCCTCTGTCTTTTCTAATCCAGCCTGAACATCTGGAAGTTCACAGTTCACGTACTGCTGAAGCCTGGTTTGGAGAATTTTGAGCATTACTTTACTAGTGTGTGAGATGAGTGCAATTCTGCAGTATTAAGCATTCTTTGGCATTGCCTTTCTTTGGGATTGGAATGAAAACTGACCTTTTCCAGTCCTGTGGCCACTGCTGAGTTTTCCAATTTTGCTGGCATATTGAGTGAAGCACTTTCACAGCATCATCTTTCAGGATTTGAAATAGATCAACTGGAATTCCATCACCTCCACTAGCTTTGTTCACCCTGGTTCAGTTCAGTTCAATCGCTCAGTCGTGTCCGACTCTTTGTGACCCCATGAATCGCAGCACACCAGGCCTTCCTGTTCATTACCATCACTCAGAGTTCACTCAGACTCACGTCCATCAAGTCCGTGATGCCATCCAGCCATCTCATCCTCAGTCGTCCCCTTCTCCTCCTGCCCCAAATCCCTCCCAGCATCAGAGTCTTTTCCAATGAGTCAACTCTTCGCATGAGGTGGCCAAAGTACTGGAGTTTCAGCTTTAGCATCATTCCTTCCAAAAAAATCCCAGGGTTGATCCCCTTCAGAATGGACTGGTTGGATCTCCTTGCATTCCAAGGGACTCTCAAGAGTCTTCTCCAACACCACAGTTCAAAAACATCAAGTTTTCGGTGCTCAGCCTTCTTCCCAGTCCAACTTTCACATCCATACATGACCACAGGAAAAACCATAGCCTTGACTAGGCGGACCTTAGTCGGCAAAGTAATGTCTCTGCTTTTGAATATACTATCCAGGTTGGTCATAACTTTTCTTCCAAGGAGTAAGCGTCTTTTAATTTCATGGCTGCAGTCACCATCTGCAGTGATTTTGGAGCCCCAAAAAATAAAGTCTGACACTGTTTCCACTGTTTCCCCATCTATTTCCCATGAAGTGATGGGACCGGATGCCATGATCTTCGTTTTCTGAATGTTGAGCTTTAAGCCAACTTTTTCGCTCTCCTCCTTCACTTTCATCAAGAGGCTTTTTAGCTCCTCCTCACTTTCTGCCATAAGGGTGGTGTCATCAGCATATCTGAGGTTATTGATATTTCTCCCGGCAATCTTGATTCCAGCTTGTGTTTCTTCCAGTCCAGCGTTTCTCATGATGTACTCTGCATATAAGTTAAATAAGCAGGGAGACAATATACAGCCTTGACGTACTCCTTTTCCTATTTGGAACCAGTCTGTTGTTCCATGTCCAGTTCTAACTGTTGCTTCCTGACCTGCATACAGATTTCTCAAGAGGCAGGTTAGGTGGTCTGGTATTCCCATCTCTTTCAGAATTTTCCACAGTTTATTGTGATCCACACAGTCAAAGGCTTTGGCATAGTCAATAAAGCAGAAATAGATGTTTTTCTGGAACTCTCTTGCTTTTTCCATGATCCAGCGGATGTTGGCAATTTGATCTCTGGTTCCTCTGCCTGTTCTAAAACCAGCTTGAACATCAGGGAGTTCACGGTTCACATATTGCTGAAGCCTGGCTTGGAGAATTTTGAGCATTACTTTACTAGCGTGTGAGATGAGTGCAATTGTGCGGTAGTTTGAGCATTCTTTGGCATTGCCTTTCTTTGGAATTGGAATGAAAACTGACCTTTTCCAGTCCTGTGGCCACTGCTGAGTTTTCCAAATTTGCTGGCATATTGAGTGCAGCACTTTCACAGCATCATCTTCCAGGATTTGAAACAGCTCAACTGGAATTCCATCACCTCCACTAGCTTTGTTCTTAGTGATGCTTTCTAAGGCCCACTTGACTTCACATTCCAAGATGTCTGGCTCTAGATTAGTGATCACATCCTCATGATTATCTGGGTCGTGAAGATCTTTTCTGTACAGTTCTTCTGTGTATTCTTGCCACCTCTTCTTAATATCTTCTGCTTCTGTTAGGTCCATACCATTTCTATCCTTTATCGAGCCCATCTTTGCATGAAATGTTCCCTTGGTATCTCCAATTCTCTTGAAGAGATCTCTAGTCTTTCCCATTCTGTTGTTTTCCTCTATCTCTTTGCATTGATTGCTGAAGAAGGCTTTCTTATCTCTTCTTGCTATTCTTTGGAACTCTGCATTCAGATGCTTATATCTTTTCTTTTCTCCTTTGCTTTTCGCCTCTCTTCTTTTCAGTGCTATTTGTAAGGCTTCTCCAGACAGCCATTTTGCTTTTTTGCATTTCTTTTCCATGGGGATGGTCTTGATCCCTGTCTCCTGTACAATGTCACGAACCTCATTCCATAGTTCATCAGGAACTCTGTCTATCAGATCTAGGCCCTTAAATCTATTTCTCACTTCCACTGTATAATCATAAGGGATTTGATTTAGGTCATACCTGAATGGTCTAGCGGTTTTCCCTACTTTCTTCAATTTAAGTCTGAATTTGGAAATAAGGAGTTCATGATCTGAGCCACAGTCAGCTCCTGGTCTTGTTTTTGTTGACTGTATAGAGCTTCTCCATCTTTGGCTGCAAAGAATATAATCAATCTGATTTCGGTGTTGACCATCTGGTGATGTCCATGTGTAGAGTCTTCTCTTGTGTTGCTGGAAGAGGGTGTTTGCTATGACCAGTGCATTTTCTTGGCAAAACTCTATTAGTCTTTGCCCTGCTTCATTCCGCATTCCAAGGCCAAATTTGCCTGTTACTCCAGGTGTTTCTTGACTTCCTACTTTAGCATTCCAGTCCCCTATAATGAAAAGGACATCTTTTTTCGGTGTTAGTTCTAAAAGGTCTTGTAGGTCTTCATAAAACCGTTCAACTTCAGCTTCTTCAGCATTACTGGTTGGGGCATAGACTTGGATAACTGTGATACTGAATGGTTTGCCTTGGAGATGAACAGAGATCATTCTGTCGTTTTTGAGATTGCATCCAAGTACTGCATTTCGGACTCTTCTGTTGACCATGATGGCTACTTTATTTCTTCTGAGGGATTCCTGCCTGCAGTAGTAGATATAATGGTCATCTGAGTTAAATTCACCCATTCCAGTCCATTTTAGTTCGTTGATTCCTAGAATGTCGACGTTCACCCTTGCCATCTCTTGTTTGACCACTTCCAATTTGCCTTGATTCATGGACCTGACATCCCAGGTTCCTATGCAATATTGCTCTTTTACAGCATTGGATCTTGCTTCTATCACCAGTCACAGGCACAACTGGTATTGTTTTTGCTTTGGCTCCATCCCTTCATTCTTTCTGGAGTTTTCTCCACTGATCTCCAGTAGCATATTTGGCACCTAATGACCTGGGGAGTTCCTCTTTTGGTATCCTATCATTTTGCTTTTTCAGTTATCTGTTTTATCAAAGATTTAGATGCTTATTTGTCTTATATTCAGGGAAGAGCTTTAAAATTTTGTTTATTCCCATTATTCAAAAGATAAAGTAAAATCCAGGCTTTTGTTGAATCCCTTATTCAAAAAGAGAACTAGGAATTTGCTGTATGATACAAGGAGCTCAACCCAGTGCTCTGTGACAACCTAAAAGGGTGGGATGGGGTGGGAGGTAGGTTCAAGAGGCAGGGGGCATATGTATGCCAATGACTGATTCATGCTGATGTAAGGCAGAACCAACACACTATTGCAAAGCGATTATTCTTCCATTAAAAATATTTTTTAAAGGGGTCTATGTCTCTTTTCTGGAGAAGGATATGGCAACCCACTCCAGTACCTTTGCCAGGAAAATCCAATGGACGGAGGAGCCCGGTAGGCTACAGTCCATGGAGTCACAAAGAGTCGGACACGACTGAGTGACTTTACTTTCACTTTCATGTCTCTTTTAAATGAACAACTGTTTGACGATTGAATGATTAAGCTAAGGTGGTGTGTATGGTAGCGGGGGTAAGATTAACTTCCATCTGGGACTCAGAGGGAAGGTTGTCTGCTATTACTGAGTGTGGTGCCACAGGATCCAGATTTTGTTGTTGTTTTTAATGACCCGATGAAATCTATAAACCTTTGAACTTGATGATGGATGATTAAATCCTACATTTCTGGTGTAATAGTTCACTTGATTAGAACCTTAGTCTGATTAAGGGCAGGCAACAGGTTTCTTTCTTTGGGCAAAGTGAGGGCCCAGAAGGAAGGTTTTGTTTTTGCAGTGACAGTGGGCAGCAGTGAGTGGAGCTCTGGAGCTCTGTAGGCTAATCTCTGACCTCCCCAGATATTTTGCTTTAGTAGCAGGACACTGCTGCCCTCTGGTGGATAATATCCAGTGTTATGTTCCAATTCCCTGAAGCTCATTCTTGGCAGTGATTAGGAACCTTTGGGTAGAACAGTGGTCTACAAGGCCAATCTCTACCTGCCAAGATTCAGAGTTAGTTATCTCTTTTCCTTCTTTTCTTTGGGCAAAAAAGGATGTTTATAATCTCCTTTTCGCAATCATTTGATGAAATTCAACCACTGAAGTTTATTGTTTTTTCTTCTCTGAGTTAAAAGATGGGGAGTGGGCTATCCGAGTGAAATTCACAATTTCTAAATAGGGGCTCTAGCTTATTGAGTGCAGCACTTTCACAGCATCATCTCTCAGGATTTGAAATAGCTCAAATGGAATTCCATCACCTCCGCTAGCTTTGTTCATCCTGGTTATAATAGTCAAATTCAGTTAATCTGTTTTATCAAAGATTTAGATGCTTATGAGTCTTATATTCAGGGAAGAATATAAGACTGCGCTCTGGTTCTCAAAACCAGAAAAGGCGATGGCACCCCACTCCAGTACTCTTGCCTGGAAAATCCCACGGATAGAAGAGCCTGGTTGGCTGCAGTCCGTGGGGTCGTGAAGAGTTGGATATGACTGAACGACTTGATTTTGACTTTTCACTCTCATGCTTTGGAGAAGGAAATGGCAACCGACTCCAGTGTTTTTGCCTGGAGAATCCCAGGGATGGGGGAGCCTGGTGGGCTGCCGTCTATGGGGTCACACAGAGTCAGACATGACTGAAGTGACTTAGCAGCAGCAGCAACCTTTCAGAAACAGGTTAGTTTCAGAATATGCATTATTTCCTGAGAAGTGCAATTAGCATATTGAAGATAACCCTATATCAGAATATAAACCAGTTTCCACGCAGGGAAACTTAATCAAGATCAGTTTATGTACCTAATTCTTTAATAAAAAGGCAAAAATGTCTCAAATATGATGGAATTTCCATAGCATTAGTATTAAAAAGATGACTAAATGCATGTACAAGTCTGGAAGGAGACTCTAAAATTTAAAAAAAATTGTTTTATCTCAAGATATTTTAATATTTTAAATGTGCTATCTCTAAAACAAAACCAATAAGAACAACAGCAAAACCCTTTTTAGATGAAACGAAAATGTAAGTGCATATATAGCAGCCACTGTGTTTGTAAAAACAACCGTTATTTATGTAAGATCAAGAAATTAATACTCAGGGGAGCAAGCCTTAAAATATTTTCTCTATGTGAAAATGTTGCCTTCCAAATAAAAATACTGGCTTATTAAATGTTGTTATAGCATCATTTGATAAAGATAATAGTAAACTTTAATGAGAGGAGAAATAAATGCATACACATAGCTCTGTCCACCTAGTCAAGGCTATGGTTTTTCCTGTGGTCATGTATGGATGTGAGAGTTGGACAGTGAAGAATGCTGAGCACCAAAGAATTGATGCTTTTGAACTGTGGTGTTGGAGAAGACTCTTGAGAGTCCCTTGGACTGCAAGGAGATCCAACCAGTCCATTCTGAGGGGATCAACCCTGGGATTTCTTTGGGAGGAATGATGCTAAAGCTGAAACTCCAGTACTGTGGCCACCTCATGCGAAGGGTTGACTCATTGGAAAAGACTCTGATGCTGGGAGGGATTGGGGGCAGGAGGAGAAGGGGACGACAGAGGATGAGATGACTGGATGGCATCACGGACTCGATGGACGTGAGTTTGAGTGAATTCCAGGAGATGGTGATGAACAGGGAGGCTTGGTGTGCTGCGATTCATGGGGTTGCAAAGAGTCGGACGCAACTGAGCGACTGAACTGAACTGAACATAGCTCTGTAAAAAAAAAAAAAAAGCTAAATTGTTAATGAAAATGAAATGCTTTCTATCCTTTACGATATGGAAAAGGGAGAGGGACACACATCACAGAGAAGTTCATGCTCTCTGGTATCTCATAGTGTAAGGACACTAATCCCATCATGAGGGACTTGCCTTCATGACCTCATCTCAACCTCATTAGCTCCCAAAGGTTCTATCTGTAAAGACCATCTGGGGTTGGGACTTCAACATGTGAATTTGAAGGGGACAGAATCACTCCATAGCACCCATCTTACAAGTCATAATTCAACACTCCCACAATGAAAGGACCATTGAGATGCTACCACATTCTGCAATTCCTCCTGAATCAGTAAAGGTCCAGTTACTTTGGGTGTAGTTTTTATGTAACTGGTTTTCTTTTTTAAAGTATGCTGCATTGATGAAACTGAGCCTGTGCTTTTTTTTGGATTAGATCTACTGGAGATTATTTATATCTTTCCAGTTTAGACCTCTGGGCTACCAACTACCACCAACCCTTGTGAATGTGTGTGGGACCCTGTGACAGCTCTCAACCTATTTGTTCCAACTATGGTGCACTCTATGGCACCTCTGGAATATGGCACCTAAGAATGGTGAGAGTGATAGCAGATTTCCTTTATTCTCTTCCCCTTCTTTGTGGCATATAGTCACCTACTTCCCCTACTGGTCCATGTGTAAGGCATTCTTTAGGAGTGATCACTTCTATCCCTCCCTGAGAACTTTCTAGACTGTTTTTCCACAAAATGAATGGGATCATCTCAATTCTCTCTATTGCATTCAACCCACATAGAGATATTGTTCTGTACAGAACAGTCTTAGGCCACCCTGGAGAAGAGACAGGCAATTTTTATAGGAAGGGGCTGCTTTTTTACTTCACTCCTTCCAGCTGGTGGAAGACAGAGATGCAGTCAATATTGAAAAAGATCCCACTCTTAAGAACACAGTTATCATGGCCTAAAGCATCCAAGGCTAGGACATATAATAAAGTCCAAATGCTAAATACAGCACAACTAAAACATGAAGTATCATTTACATCCTTTCCTGGCTGGATAACACTTGCATTTGCAATGACCACCGATGAAGCCTGGCATACACCTTTGAGAATCATTGGAGGCCAATGTTCATGGCTGGCAGAATGGATGACCAACATAATGCATAATGATATAATTAATGATAAATAAATGATACTGGGAACCATGGAGATAAGAAGATCTATATCAGTATAAGTGAAGTGAAGTCACTCAGTCGTGTCCAACTCATTGCAACCCTATGGACTGCAGCTTGCCAGGCTCCTGAGTCCATGGGATTTTCCAGGCAAGAATAGTGGAGTGGGTAGCCATTTCCTTCTCCAGGGGATCTTCTGGACCGAGGGATCGAACCCAGGTCTCCCGCATTGTAAGCAGACTCTTTACTATCTGAGCCACAAGGGAAGATCTAGGTTCTAAAGAGCCATCACATTGTGAGTAGTAACAATGTTGCCATCTTTTCCTGCCACTGAGAGATCAAAATTAACCAAGAATAACACATTGGACACATTGGCAATTAAAAATTTTGGAGGATCTAGGCCCAAACAGATGGAGAGAAATCTTCAAGTCACTGAAAAATTCTGAAAGTAAAGATAACATGGTTAAAAGTCAATGTCTAATTCAGCATCAATGTGTGTGTTAAATAATGAAACATACGAGACTTAAAAAAAAACAAAAACAAAAAACCTTTTTACTTAAGGGTTTGTTGGCCCTTGACTGATCAGTGTCAGAATTCCTTCCCTGGAATTTGGTAAGGTCTAAGAGGTTTCACTTTCAATATGGTGTGTGTCCTGAAGAGAAATATCAAACCTGGGAGCAGTTAACTGTCATGTCTCCTGCCATATAGGGGCAAAGTACCAGGAGGATCTGTGCAAAGAAAGACAAGGGAAAAAAAAAAAAAAAAAAGCTGGCACCCAACCGAGTTGGAGAGATAGCTCTGACTGCTTCTCCAGTGCAAGGTCCCACTGTCTGTTTGAAGCCTGCTATATGCTTGTCAGTGGGGTCCTTGAGACCACTAATCCTTGTGACACATCTTCATACGCATGTGCACAATTGTTCTTAAGTTGCATTTGGTTGATTTCGGTAACCCGAGGAGCGGTGGCTGCGCAGGCACAGAAGGGCCTAGAGGAGCTATCCCACATTGAAGGTCAGGAACAGCGGCAGTAAGGAGATACCCCTCGTCCAAGGTAAGGAGCAGTGGCTGTGCTTTGCTGGAGCAGCCGTGAAGAGATACCCCATGCCCAAGGTAAGAGAAACCCAAGTAAGATGGTGGGTGTTGCAAGAGGGCATCAGAAGGCACACACACTGAAACCATACCCACAGAAAACTAGTCAATCTAATCACACTAGGACCACAGCCTTGTCTAACTCAATGAAACCAAGCCATGCCTGTGGGGCAACACAAGACGGGTGGGTCATGGTGGAGAGGTCTGACAGAACATGGTCC